>VDFB02180074.1:0-11566 GCA_007258455.2 Sequoia sempervirens
CGTGTGGATAAGCTAAATGGCCGTTGTGATATGCTGGTAATAAACAAGGGGACTTACGTAAGAAAATCTTCACAAGTTCAGGACTTAGGAAATTTATCATTAAAGGCTCTCAATTAGGACTTTCAATTGGATCTCAAAAAATGGCAAAAGGATAGGGGTTAGGAGAATCTAGTCTAAGCCTAAGAACTCAAGAGACAATAAAGACTCAGTGAAGAGAATAAACCACACTTTGTTTCGCCTCCTGCAGGACAACATACGCAAAATGGGTGCAATCTTCAAGGGTTGTGGGAATAATTTTCAAACCTCGAATGAGGCTGAAGTTAAGTTTCCACAATTAAGAGCTCAGGCTAACTTTACGCATCGAATGCAAATCATCCATTCGAAGAAAGTATGAGCTACACTTCACCATTGAATCAATACGATCAATCTCTCATTCAATTAACCAACTTTCCAAGCAAATTCTACCTAATCTAACTTTAACTTTAATCTATGGCGGAAGAAGATATGCAACCTCGCTTACTATTTGACAATAAAAAGTTATTCAAGGCAAATCATGCACAAGAGCTTTTATTATTCAAAGCAGTCTCAATCTACAGCTGTTCATATTCTATCTCACACATTACAAATGAGGCTGACTCAATTTATAGGCTCTAATTACAATTCAATGGCCAAGATTGATTTCAAATCAGCGAGATTACAAAAATAAAAGAGCCTAATTAGGGTTTGTCACTTTTTCGACCAATGAGAGAATTTCACTTGAGGACCCTTGTCCCTTTTGCTAAATATAAATCAACAATAAAAGAATAGAAAGTTGTTGTATGTTGATTTAGAGCAATTTGATTAGTTTAACGGAGATGACGGTATACCGTGCTGGATGTCTTCCTTGGTTTAGCCGTTTTTCTTCCCCACGTGCTTGCCTTAAGATATTTTTCCCTGCGATGACTCTGCATCCGTTGTGCTTATTCCTTCCTAGGTTTGATCTTGGATTCCTTTTGAGACTTCGATTTCTTCTTCTCACCTGTACTGGAATCCTTGAAGTCTGGAAGTCTCCCCTTGGAGCAGGTGTCTGGACTTGAAGTTGGTTGCCTTGAACTTCCTCCTGCTTGAACTAGGTTGATTTTATTCCTTTGGATTTCCTCTTTAAATTCTCCAATTTGTACCAAGAAATTGTCTAAGGTTTTGGATGAACTTTGCCTGTGGATTTGCCTTCAATTCTAGATCTGGCTTGTGCTAAGGATTTTATTCATTTCTTCTTTATTTTCCTCTTCATCCTTCCTGTTTTCTATCCAACACTTAGTGAATTCTTCTAGCCAAGGTATCAACACTTAGCCAATTTTCTCATCCTCTCCTTGGGCGGACTTCACATGAGCTTGGATGTTTTCCTTCAATCAAAGTCGGACTTCATGATGCTCAAGACATTTTCTTATCCAAGTCAGACTTTATTTTGCCTTGAACATGCCTTACAAAGGTTTGGACATGCTATGCTTAGGCAAGGTTGAACTTTCTCATGCTTGTCCCATCCTTTTTCCCTCACTCCATTTGGCTTGAAGCAGACTTGCCACCATTCCACGCCATTGCTTCTTCTTTGAAGATTCGCCTCGTGTCGTCATCCACCTGCAAGAAATAAAATAAACAAATTCAGATTTTCTCTCTCCTGAATTCTAGATCCGAAGTTAAATTCTCTCTCCTAAAGTCACGGTGAATTTAATTTTGCCCATCGGGTTTTATCTCTGGCCGGCACAAATTATTTTCCTCCAAAACATCGTCTTGCGAATTCGATTTTGTCCAAGGCATTTAAATTTCCGAGTAGTTGAGAATAAATTATTAAAATATTAAAATATTTTAATTTATTCCAACCCGTTCGTTTTGGACCCATGGCTATTTCGATTTTCCGAGTGATTTTCTTTGGCTAAAAGTTTATTCTCCAATTTTGTCCTTAATTTCGTCTAGCCAAGCCAAAATTTAAGCCATTCCGTCGAAAATTTTATTGCCAGGTCCCTATTTTTCTTTGCCGAGGCGAGATTTTAATAGCACCGAGCCTATTTTCTTTTGCCAAAGTCAAATTTTCTCTTGCTCAGTCGAAATTTTCTAGGCAAAATCCTTGCCTGGATGTCTTCATCGGGTGAATTTCTTTGATGCTTGCCAAATTCTTCCTCCTTTTGGCTAAGGGTGATCCCTCCTTTGTCTTTGCCTTGTGCATTTTCCTTTGGCCAAAGTTGTCAACTTCTCAACATTTTCACCATACTTAGGCAAATTTAATTTCTCTTCCCCTTTTGTGCTAGGCATACTTCGTTTTATTTCTTGCCACATCCTGATCTTCTTTAGCATCGCGGTCTCCTTTTCTAAACTTGGCATTTGACCTCTCCGGGAAGTGTCGATACTTAGCTGTAATCTTCATTTTTCATTTAGCCTCTATACTTAGGCAAATATTCAACTTTTTCTTGATCTTACACATTAACACTTAGCCAAAAATCATTCCTTTTATCCCTTCATCCGAGATAGGCTGACTTCCTCTTACTTCTGGACAAGTATCATGGACATCTTTAGCACCTTGCTAGCCCCTTCCAAGTGATGGATACTCTTCATAACTTCATTTTTACGGCCTCTTGGTTGTCCCTCTTTCAGGGCCTTCACACTTAGCCAAATTTCGAAATTCTCCTTGGCTGGGCGCCAACACTCAGCAAATTTTTTTGATTTTTCTCTCCTTTACATGCATAGGCGGACTTTAGATAGTCTTTAGCCAAGTCCCACCTTTCAAGGGCGGACTTCACAAGCATTTTGGACGAGCATCAAGTCAAGGCGGACTTCTAAGGCTTTTTGGACGTCCCTTAAAGTGAATGGCGGACTTTATTGGATGCTTGGACAAGGATGGCGGACTTTAGAAGGTATTAGGACAAGTCTTCAAGCTCATGGCGGACTTTGGATGGGTCAAGGATATCAAGGGCGGACTTCAAGATTCTTTGGCACTTCCTTCCTTGCACATGGCGGACCTCATCAACCTTTTGGACATGCAGGGCGGACTTTAGAGGAGTCTAGGATGAGCATGCTTAGTGCTGGGCGGACCTTGGAACTGATGAGGATGAGCATGGGCGGACTTTGAAGAGTCCTAGGATGTTCCTCTTTGCTGCTGGGTGAACTCCATGTCTTCCAGACTTCTAAACATCTTCCTTCATCCTTCTTCCATGGCGAATTTTCAGACTTGAACAAATTTTTCACAAATTTCACCATTTAAGAGCTGATTTTTCATGATTTTGACCTTCAGATCTGATTAATTTTGAATTGGTTTTTCCAGATTTCAATGTTTTTTGGTCTGATTTTCATGCTTTTTGAACTTTTTTTCCAGATTTTTCAATAATTTTTCAAATTTTCACTTTGATTTTCTGAGAGTTCTATCAAGTTTTTCGAACTTCTGAGTGCGTTTTCAGAACTCGGGACCTTTCCAAAAATAGAAACTTTCCAAAAATAGAAACTTCTAAAATAGAAAAAGCAAACCCTAAAAAAATAGGAACCTGTTTGGTCCTAAAAATGCCGTAAAAATGAAAAAAATCGAAGCAAGATTTCCTAAAAAGTAGGAAGTCTTAGAACTGGTCGAATTCACAAGCGATCTTCATTTCGTGGGCCTTCTGAGCACTTCCATGACGTCTACGCACTGATTCAAGCATGAATTATTGACTTGGCTCGGGTAACTCTTGGCAAACTGACTTGAAACTCTGGCAAAGTGGATTCAATGCGAATCAAAGGTATATATATAACCCAAAACCAGTGTGCAGACCGGGGTCCCCGACAATAAGCGTGGGGCCATGTGAAAAAGTGGTCACAACACATCAGCAGATACAAAAGGTCCAGATGTCCCAACATTGGTGCATACATTCTAGATGTCCCCATTCCTTGGTGCATACATTTTGGTTGCCCCCAATACTGGCACATACATCCTCAAATCTTGGCCTCCAACTGCACGAGGAGAAGCATCACTCAAGCACTTTTCCGCCAACCACAGATTTACTGCAGTCCCTTGCACATCTGCCTAACTAGTAAGATGGCCCTACCCTTCGACAGAGAGATTGGTTTGGTAACCTCATAATCCTAGCCTTCTTTGAGCATGGTGTTGTGTCCTACATATCTAAAACTTCCATACAATGGCTACAACCTACATGTATGACAATCCCTACCTAGTATGTAAACCCGAATCACAGTGAATTGACAGTGTAAATAGTGGAAAATTACACTAATTTGGCCAAAGTATTTATTGATGTGTGTTTTGTGACTGCACCAACACAAAATAAAGTTTCCAACGGCTACTCTATTCTCTCTTGATCAAAGTATCCAGCATGCTAAGATTGCAAGAAAGTTCATGCGTTCAACTCCAAGGTTCCTTTTATGCAGTGGAATAGATTCAGTTGGTTCGTTGTGATTTGCTGGTATCATGAGGGGGACTTACGTAGTTGTTCAGCTGAAGCTCAAAGAGAAAGGGATTTTCACAAGATTTGGAAGATTTTCAATGAAGTTCAGGTTTCTTAATACTAACTAGAAAATACTGAATATAAAAGGTTGTAGGGATTAGAAGTGCTATGTTCTAATCTATGCACGGGACATGGAATCAATTCTTACAAACTTCAACCAAGCTCTGCATTCCCTCACTTCAGACAGCTTCCACAGAACCGGTGCAATCTTCAAGGGGAGTAACTAAAAGTATTCAGATCACAATTCACTATGAGGACACCATCACAACGACACATGTCAACACATAAACCATAATCGAAGTTAAGTTCGCAATGTTCCAGTTGACCACGCAAGGAAAACACACCATCAGTGAGCTTGCTAGTGGTATGGATTAACGAAGGAAGCTTGATCAAATCAAACACCACATTCCACAACTACCATCTACTTGCATGAAATGAAATCTATTTTACTTTAAGCTACTTCAAGAATCTACGTAAATTGGAAGGACGAAGAAGCCTCGCTAGCTACCCACAACAAAAGATGAAACCACCATCAATGATAACTCTTTATTATGAGAGTGTTCACAACAACTTCTTACAAAGCATTCAATGGAAAACTTTCCTTCCTTTCCAATCTATGCTATGCTATGAAACTATGCTAAATGTCTCTCTATGCTCTGGTATTCTATGATCGCTAATCTAATGATTTACAAATGAGGGGGGATGCCCCTTTTATAGATGGACAAATGCAATGGACGGCTCAAATTGAATTACAATGAAGGGCTCAGATTGAGCCACATAAGCCCTAACCCTAAAAACTGCCACCAAAAAGAGTGGGGTAATAAATGAGCAAAGATTCCTACTTTCTTCCTTTGACCATTATGAGCAATT
This sequence comes from Sequoia sempervirens, assembly GCA_007258455.2. NCBI lineage: Eukaryota > Viridiplantae > Streptophyta > Pinopsida > Cupressales > Cupressaceae > Sequoia > Sequoia sempervirens. The sequence goes on from VDFB02180074.1 coordinate 5,331, forward strand.
AATGCCCACTATCCTTCTAGAAGATTCTCATCCATTGTTCTTCTCTTTGATTGCAAATTCGATGAATCTAGCCGACATAGCTTTAGCTTCCTGAACTGGCATGGCAGGCACATTCTCAATCTGAAACTTCAAGACTGCAACTTCTTTCTCCTGCCTGATGATGATTTTCTTCTATCGTTCTTTAACTCTGAAATACTCGAGGATGATTTCTAACCCCTGGGCCTTCATTATTTTTCCATCTTGATCTTGAAGGATTTTCTTGTCTTGGACTTGATCATTTCTTCCTTGCCACTTGCCTCCCTATGTTGCGTGCATATTGGATCTTCGAGGAGAAATTTCAATACTTAGCCATTTCTTCCAACATCTCCCTTCATGGTTTGGGCGCAAATGAGACATCATGGAGGAGCTTCAACATGTAACTTCTCCTTTTCCAAGGTTGTAACGTTGTCTTGGAGTATCTGTTCCATCACCTCAAGCCACCACTCTTTGGTCCTGGCGTTCATCCTGCAAAACAAAAAGAAGAGCATCAAAATACTTTATAATATAAAATCTCTTCACTTACCTGATCTCCGTGTTCTGGCTTCCAAGGTTTGATTGATCTTCGGATCAGATAGAATTCATCATTTTCCTCTAGCAAATTTTGCCTTCTTCATAACCTTTCATCTCGGGAGCATTTAACATCTGTGAGCCAGGACGTATATCATCTTGCCTTAGCCATTTTATTATTTCACCATTCGGTCTCACCCTTTCTTTTAGTGTTGGACATGGTTTTTAAAGTATCATTGCCCACAAGGTAATAATAAAGTCACCAACGGCTACTCTATCCTCTCTTGAACAAAGTTTCCTGCATACTAAGATTGCGAGATAGATCATACATTTAACTCCAAGGTTCCTTCAGTGCGAATAGTCTCAGTTGGCTTGATGTGATTTTGTTGGTATTTCAAGGGGACTTACACAATTGTTCGATAGTTGACAACAGACAGCGGACTAAGGGCTTTCATGTAATTCGAATGATTTGGCAAGTGAGCACAAGTTTCCTAATCCTAACCAGAAATGGACTGAAATTAAATGAGTGTAGGGCCTAAGAAGTTCTAATCTACTCTAAGGCGTGGGACATGGTGGTCAATTCTCACAAGCTTCAATCGAGCCTTGCTTTGCCTCGCTTCGGACAGCTTCCACAAAACCGGTACAATCTTTAGAGGAGTGGTGAAAGGTGTTCAAATTATAACTCGACATGCAAGTACCATCAAGACGATGCATACAAACACGTGAATCACAATCGAAGTTAAGTTTGAGAAGTAAATCCAGTTGACCACGCAGGGCGAACCCACCGTCAACGAGCCCGCTAGTGATATGGACAAGCAAAGTCTTGTTCAAATCGAGCACCACATTCCACAATCACTAAGTACTTAGCGAAATGAAATCTGCTAATTTTACTGGCTTACTTCAGATGCCGTGAATTGAAGGACGTATTAGGCCCCAACAACCACTCATATAACAAAGAAGAAATCAATGACAATCAATGAAAATTCTTTTTATTTGAAAAAGCATTCATGATTAACTTCTTACAAAGTATTCAAAGGGAAGACTTTTCTTCCTCTTCAATCTAAATTATACTATCAATATTCTACTCTTTCTACCTTATCACACTTTCACTTTTCTCATGATTAACTCGATGTACCTCGTCGAGATAGCCGAGGGATGCCCCTTTGGCATACAAGTCCAATGGATTCGCCAGATATTAATCGGGTTATTAGATGGCCCAGTAACAGCCAAATTGTTCTAAACAAGATTCCACCCTAAAAATTTCATCAAGAGAGAGGTAAAATAAATGAGTCACAATAAATGTCCATCATCCTTCTTCTGAGTATATCTCGACTTTAAACGTCATTAATTTTTCCGATCTTCCCTTGACGCTTGTTCTTCTCTAACTTTTGTTTTGCTTTCTCTCTCATTCTTTTCCATCTTGGCTTTCATATTTCTTATTACTTGAGTTATACTAAGTCTCAACACTTAGCCAATTTTCACAACTTTTCTTCCTTCGAGGTTGAAATGTCATCTTGGATTACTTTCTTCATCACTTTAAGTCATCACCGCTTGGTCTCGACGTTCCTCCTGCAAAATAAGCAAGGAGAAGGGTATTAGAACATTTCATAATATAAACTTAACTTACTTACCAGGATTTTCAAGCTTTAACTTCCAAGGTCTGAGTGATCTCTTCATCTGATAGGGTTCATCATTTTCCTCTAACAAACTTCATCTTCAACGTCTTCATGCCTTAGCCAAATTTCAACTTCCTGAGGGCGCACTTCACTCTGATATTTCATCCAACTCAGGCTCAAGAAAGAAAAGCTTTCATCAGGAACTCGATCAAAAACCATCTAGACAATCATTTTCAAATTCATCCGCCGAGGCATTTTTAACATATTTTATCCCTTGCCTTGGAAAATTTTAAAATTTCCCTTAGGAAATTCATCAACCTGGTGCCCATCAAAATCTTCACCCCGGAAGGCCTCAACGAACTGTGGAAAACTTTGAAATCCATTCCTCATCGCAAACGTCTAGTACCCAGAAGAAAATTTTCTTCAGAACGTGTCGAATTCATGGGTATACAACGAACGGATTCATTTAATTTTTTTTATTTTTTTTTTAATTTTGAACCTTGGAAAAACAATTTTATTCCTGTTCTTCACATTTGTGAGTATTTCTTGTTGCTCTGACTTGAAAATATTTTATCCACCTTGCGAAACAGGCACTCACCGACTTTTCCACTGGCAACTTCATTCATGCTTCTGAAAAATTTCACACTCCCTCATGTCTAGGCGTATTTTCTAAAGGAAGAAAATATTTTTCCTTAGAAGAATTTTGAATCACTTAGCATTTTGAAAATTTTTTCCTTAGAAAATTTTATTCATTCTTCAATCCATCTTGCCAGTGGTGAGGAAATTCTTATCAATTCACTTAAAATATTTTTCTATCAAACACCCTGAGCACACTTGTATGTCATGAAGAAAATATTTTCCTTTCTCCCAACGCCTAGCACATTTTCATCTCCCCCTTTACCTTACCTGGGCGCACTTTATACATGTAGGAGGATATTTTTTAACTTCAACGCCTTGAGATATTTTTAACCCCACTTTCATTATGGGCGCATTTAGCATTTTGAGGAAGATATTTCACTTCCACGCCCAACAACATTCATCTTCATTCATATCACCTTGGGTGCATACCACACTTGAAGGGGAAAAAATTCAACTTCACCATGCCTAGCATACTTTACCTTCCACTCACCACCTTACACACTTAGGCGCATTTTAGTATGAGAAAAGGATGGGTGCATATGACAAGAGGAGAGGAATAAAGCCTTTCAACGTGACTCTTGAGCTTCATTGTTTTGTCTTCACATGGCCCCACTTGGGCGCATATAGCATGTAGAGGAGAATAACACATTTCCAACGCCCAACCTTGACTTGTTGACTTCTAAACATGGGTGCAAATAGCATGGTGAGGTGGATGAGATTCTAATGCCCTTGACTTCTTCTTTAAATCTTTGACCCTCTCCTTGCATGGGCGCAAATGACACATAGAGGAGGATATTTATACTTAGAAATTTTCTTTGAAGTCATCCACCTTGGGGGCGCATTTAGCTATGTGTGGTGCATAAAACTCTTTGACTCCTTTGACTTGCTTGTTGGGCGCATTTGCTACTTGATGAAGGATGAAGTTTGTTGACTCTTTGACTGGCTATCCTTGGGCGCATTTTGGCATATGTGAAGGACGAGTCTCATACTTAGCATCTTGCTTGCATGTGAGGGCGCATTTTGCTATGTGTGCAGGATGAAGTCTCTGACCCCTCTTTGAATTTTTGACCTTCTTGTTGCATGGGCGCATTTTGCCTAGGCTGAAGGATATTCCTCATACTTAAACTTTTTTAACTTTCTCCAGCTTTTCCTTGGGCGCATTTTAGCTAGGCTGGAGGATGAAACTTTCACTTGGAATATTTTTGCATGCATGACTTGAGGTGGGCGCATTTTAGCATAAGAGGTGGATGAAACTTGTGCCTTAGAAAATCTGTATGCTTCTTCATCAAGCAGGGCGCATTCTGAGGTGGCAGGAGGATATTTTCAATCACTTAGCCATTTTTTTGACTCCAGCTAAAGATGGGCGCATTTTCATGTTGATGCAGGGTGAAGCCTCAGACTTAGTCACTTTTTCTTCGTCTTTGCCAGTTCCTCCACGCCTTACTATAAATAGTAAGTCTCTTGATTTTCACACTTCAGAGGCTCAGATCGTTTTGAAATTTTAAAAACTGCATCTTCACGACCTCGTTGGCCTGTTGACACTGCTATTTCAGGTTGTCTTGCTATTTTTAGCCCATTTCTGAAGGTGGTTTGCTATTTATAGTAACCGCTTTGCTTTGATAAATTTCCACAACTCCGCTTTTGATTTGAATTCAATGACGTGTTCTCACCACGGACTTGCCCTCGTTGACATCGGGCAGAGCCGCTGATTTGCTATTTTAGCCTATTTCCCAAAATGACTTACTATAAAATAGCCTTGCTATTCATGACTTCAAATTTTATTGGCGTATAGCTTGAAGGATGCCGATCAGCGTGGTTTACAATCAAGCTTTTCGAAAATTCTGACCTTACCCTCTTTTCGGCCTCCTCAAGTTGGAACCTTAATTTGTCCCGCATGTATATCAAATGATTCCTTGTTTGTTGGCCGTACGGCGACGCCTTGTGATTCCTCGGGTGGCCGGGAGGCGCGGCTACCGGGATGACCATAAATAGTAAGTTCAAATGAGGACTACTTTTGCATAGCGTCAAGCATCACCGTGATAGCCTCAAAACCCTACAAAGGAATATATGAAAAGTGCGCGTAGACATGCAAAGAAAATCCTCGACATGCAAACTCCTAAAATAGCCTCAAGGTTTAACTCGAAGTCAAGTATTCACTTTCAGGCCGTTGGCACCATCAAGGTCTCTGAAAACCCAGAAGGAATCTCCAGACATGCATTGAAAAACTCTGCATATAGGCCCTGAAATATGCTCTAGAAGTTGAACTGCTAAAAATAGTAAGTTGTTAGTTTCAGCTCAAATTTTGCACGCGAGCAGCTTGATGTGTTATGGACACAGTGTGACTGTCGGAATTTCAAGAACGCTGACGGAATGTCCTGAATTGCGCACTTACTAAAAATAGTAAGTAAGGATTTGATGAAACTTCAGTGGAAACTTGCTGAAAACACACTGACAGTAATGTTAGCCTTAGATTTCAATTCATTCACTTCGTTTGACCTCAAATTGGCAAGGAAGTTCAAAACCCTAATTTTCAGAAGTGGCCAAATTTCACGTTAAAGCTCACAGACGGGCACAATCCCCGAAAGGTAGACAGCAGAAAGAGAGGGAGAGAGACAAAACCAAAGCCAAAAGACCAGAATGGAGCAAAAATTAGGGGTCCCCATCTTGAATGGGGCGATGTGTGAAAAGGTCACAACACTTAGGAGCTTGATGTTTAAGTTTCACTTCATCTTAAGGATGCATGTAGAGGGGTGTATTCTCATTTCATGTCTTTAATGCCTTAGAAATTCCTCATGTATTCCTCCCTTGGGGCAAATTTAGGGTGGGCTCATGCCATTTTGTGCCTTAGATATTTTCTTTTTCCAACCTCTTCCTTGGGCACATTTTACCCCTAGAGGTTTGATTTCCAATGCCTTCACAAAAATTCCCACCACTCTGCTACCTTGGGTGCATTCTAGGGGTGTTGCCTTCATTTTCTATGCCTTAGGCAAATTTTTCACCTTGAGATCTTCCCCTTCTTGTATTGGGCGCATTTAAATGGGGTGGGTTCCATGTTCTACCTTAGAAAATATTTTGTGCCACCCTATTCTTCCTAGGGTGCATTTGGACGCTTAAGCTTTCATCTCCATGCCTTAGGCAAATTTCAATCTCCTCTCATTCTCCCTTGGGCGCATTTACCACCTTGAGCTTGGAGTTTAATGCCTTAGAAGATTTTCCTCATCTCATACTTGTTTGGGCACACTTTGGGGGGTCATCTTCCATTTTTGCATACTTAGAAACTTTTCAAGTTGTATCTCCTTGAAGAGCACATTTAGGGGGGGCTACTATCATTTTGCAACACTTAGAATATTTTTTGAAGTCTTCTCCTCTGCTAGGGCGCATATTGATGGGTGAGCTTCTACTTTGCTTGCCTTGGAAAAAAATTCTAGCATTACT
>VDFB02180078.1:0-21360 GCA_007258455.2 Sequoia sempervirens
TAGGTGATATTGGTGATTTATTTGTTAAGTGCTTTTGGGCATGTAAAATTGTATTTAAAGGGGGGAATTTTTGAAGGGAGGAGGAATTAGAATGCTCTTAAGAGGAAATTAGGGAATTGGAGAATTCTTTTGAGAGGAGTTTTTTTGTAAGCATAGAGACTTGTATTTGTATTCTTTAAGTGTAATTGGGTTATGAGGCGATTGAAGCCTAACTCAAGGAGAGTACACAAGTATCTTTAGGTGCAAGAGGAAACTATGAGCGATCTTGTAATGCAGGACATGAGCTTGGATGATGTAAAATAAATCATGTTAAAGCTTGGAATCATTAATAAAGTGGTCCAACATTGAGAAGTAGACCTAGTGACGTAGCTTATGTTGAGTGAACTCTATTATCAAGCTCATGATCTCTCTCCATCCCTTCTTTCTTATAATTCTCTTTCATTCCTTTAAGTATTTGATGTATTTTGAGTTCTAATTATGACATCTAAGTAATTAGTTAGAGTCATTAAATTGTGAACATTAAAGAATTAAGTAAACTTAACTTTGTAATTTCAATGGTGAATGAACATAACCACACAATTCTATTTGTGATTAGGGATAAAATATGTAATTAGGAGTAAAGTGCAAATTATTTGTAACCCTTTAATTATAGATCAAAGATAGAAAAAAACCCACTTTCAATTATTTTCGGAAAAGGAAATTATAGATTTAGAAATTATAGGGCTACAACCTCACGGGCTTGATTCATTACAACAAAATCAACTCTGAAAGAAAATATATTATTCAAAGCCACAATCTACACTAATCGAGCCACCTTCTACAACCTCCACTTAACCCTTTTATTTTACCTAATAAGCACCCTCAATTTTTTTAGAAAGTGTAACTTTCCCTTCTTTTTTTGGCACCAAAAGTCTTGTCATTTTATTTCTTTCCTAGGAAGATATTTTAATGAAATTCTCTTTTTAGTGGGACAACTTCTTGGGGCCATAACTTTTGACTTGGGTGTCTAATTTGTTATTATAATATATAGTTGGAAAGCTCTTGAAGAGATATACAATGCCAAAATGATCAAATATCATTTTGTCCACTTTTCAAGCTTTTTTCGAGCCTTCTAAGGTTTTCAAATTTGAATTTGAAGCTACGTTGGAGAAATTTATCGAGATAGAAGCTTTAATATCTCCAAAACTATACAGGGTATTGAGATGATTCTTCTGCTGCTGAAAATATTTTTTAGTTCTGCTCCTTTGGGTAATTTTTTTAGGTCCATACAAGCCTATTTAGGCTAACTTACTAAAAATAATGAGTGACTGTTTTTCAACTTTTCTAACTTCTAACTATCTTACACCCCTTAAGTGCCATCATGAGACTCAAAAAAACTAAAGAAAGAATTTTTTTTTTTGGGGTGATGCAATATTGCCCTACACCATTGGATTCTACTACATTAGGTAATGTCAATGATAAATGGATAAATGATAGGAAGGAATGATGAAATCACAAAGTTTTCCAACTCACCACCCTTCAATGCCTTTCTTGAAGGATTGAAGTCATCCGCATCACCTCAAGGTCTTGGATCTTGCTTGCTTGATTTCTTGAATTACATTGGAGACCTACAACAAGGTTAACCTTCACGAAACAATGATAACATGAAAATGAACTCAAATACACTTTGACATGATTCTAGATCATGAATTTCTACAATAAATCCTTTAATATATGCTCTTGACTTTCTCTTGAATGCTCTTGAAAGATCTTGACAATAAATTTTTCTCATGAATTCTTGTTAGTGCTAGATAGATTTGAAATGATGCAATAACTAGGTATTTATATGCTATTGTTCTAATTTCCCAAAAATTGAATCTTGACAATTGACTTTAAATATTTGAATTTCAAATAATAAAATTCTGACACTGACATATTTGAATTTGGAGCCAAAATAGTTGGACATAGGCACCCTAGGCTCCAATGTCCCAACTCTATTTTTTGGGGTTTAAACTATCGGAGACAAAGTATTAAATGGGAGCACAAATGTTTTATGCTTGTAAATTTTTAGAAAATATTTAAAATAAGCTATGTAATGCATAATTTTTGAAATTAGGAGCTTAATTAGGTCCAATAATTTAAAGGGTGGAAAAACATAATGTGAAATTTTCAAGGGTGACAATTTATGATGCTATAGGGTTAAAATTCTTTCAATTTGATCACTTTTGGTATCTAATCATCTTGTTGTGTAGCTTGATGTCATTTTCCAAAGACAAATATCATAAACTACTAATGTATCTTCTACAACTTTGCAATTAAATACTTTTTATCACTAATCTAAGCACACTTCAATTTCTAAAGGGTCAATATATTTTATACTTTGATTGGAATCATTTGTTGATGTATGCTCTCCCCTTGCACCATTTGGTGAGCTTGGGGATCAAAAATTACAAATCAATCTAAGTCTTATTGTGTTATCAGAGGAGTATCAAAAATCACAAATCAATCCAAGTCTTATTGTGTTATCAGAGGGGATCATTTGTTGCATGTATGCTCTCCTTGCACTTCATGCAAGCCTAAAGATCAAAACTGCCTAGCACATCCTTCCCTTTAGGAGGCCTTATTGAAGATTTCATCACCCCAAGGGATGAATTCAACCATGTGAGTATATAAAGGCGGGAGAATGAAATTTGTACCCCAATATAGTTGCATTATGTTTAGCAAATATTTGATACTCAAGTGATACTGAGCTAAGAGTGTAAGGTTGGTCTAAATGACTTAGTTGATATTCCCATCTAATGCTTGTGATGAACTAGTGTTCATGGATGTGCCTTGTGTACCCTCCTAGTATTTATGAGACACACTAGATCACCTTGTATAAGCCTAGCTTAAGACCTTTTGGTCATTTCTTAGAGTAGTGCAGGGTACAATATTATGCTCGAAGCTACTAATCATGTATCTCATTGAGTAGATATAAGAGCTCTTTGGGAAAGGTCTTACGACCTCTAAAGAAAGGGAAAATGTGAGTCCTTGTTCCATTGGATGAATCCTATCTATTGAATCTTGAAAGAGAAGTTCCTTTTAGTAATCTTGAGATATTATCCTTTGGTTGGTGGGCCTACACTAAGTTAACACACCTACTTGATTAATATAGGATTTGTACTTTCTAGTGTGTCTTATTGTGCTTACCATTGCATATATTTAATTGGTCCCATCATCATCCATATTGTGTCTTTTTTATTGAAATCTTTGGTACTTTTTCCATTTTTATCTAGAGTCATCCTTGGGTGACTCTACTCTACGCTTGGGTAGATCCACTCTCTATTGGGTGAATTTTCTCTATTCTAAGGTAGGTCCACTTTGGTAGTCATCCCTAGATTATTCATAGTCATCCTTGGGTGAATTCACTCATCCTTCTGTGAATTTTCTCCTTCTTGGGTGAATCTTCCCTAGCATTATTGTCAAACCCATCATTCCTTGTTTGCAGTTATTCCTCTTTGATGCAGAGTTGGGGTTCCAAACACACACAACTCATAGGTTTTTGAAACACAAAACAAAAACTTGCTTATTCATCCTTCTTTGATTCAACTTTCCCTTCAATGATAACATGGCTACAAAGACTCACACATGCTCAAGAGTGTCTCCAAGCCTTACACCACACAAAATAGACCTTTAACAAAATTAAAATGATCAACCTCACATACTTTGAGTGTCCAAAGACTCAAGGATAAACAACAAATAGTAGTTCCCTCAAGGCTACTCCAATTCTTATAGACATTCCTCTTAGGGTGGGTTACTACCATTTCCAAACTAATTCTCCAATCAATACTATAAAAAAAAATTTGGATACCATTTTGGGAATTCTAAAACATATCTCAAATTTACTATTCATTACTTTAGACCAAACCACCCAAAACTTGATTGTTCTACTGCTCACAAGGGTTAATTAGGCTAGGTACCAAGATGGTTTATTGGTTCTTGTGGTTCTAGGGCCTAAAATATTTAATCAACTCTTAAAAAATATCATATTTTACCTGATCATGCTTTCTAAATCATCTCCCATTCATTTCCAGGGTTATTTCTTGAAACCCTAACCTCTAAGCACCACTTCTTGCACAAGAACACACTATTTCAGCCTAGGGCATCATGGTACTTACCCAAAATATCATTTCAAGGTTCTGAAACTTACATAGAATCAAATATTATGTCAAGAAATACCTACAAACCAATTTTTATGAGTTTTCACTAGATATATTTCAAGTTACACAATTTTCTTGCTCATTGTTTACCCTAGTTTCTGAACTGGGTAGCTGGAAAGATTCGACCATTAGACCACTTAAACAACAATTTCAAAATTGCAGGTAAGAACAAAAAAATTATAAAATTAGATTCTCTTTCCATCCTTGTAAGTCACAAGGCCATACTCAACTGTACAATGTCATACAACTCTTTGGAATAGCAAAAGATGTGTTAAAATGTAGAAATTCAATGTTTATTTATTGCTTGAATGTACAAAACTTCTTCAAGCACCTTGTCTCAACTCTTTCAAGATTATTTAAGCATATAAAATGCCAAACCAACCATTTCAACCAAAATTTTGAGTCCCAACCATTCAACTTCCTTGACTTTTCCTTTTTTGCACTTTTGTAACTTTCAACTTGACAACTTTTCTACAAAATTTGCAATATAAATCCTATGGACTGTAAATGACTCAAATTACATAAAAATGGTCTATTAGACCTTATTAAAATGTAGAAACATCAAAATTAAATAAAAAATCAAGAGTTTCCTCATGGAGGCATGAAATCCATAAGGTGCTCCTACACCAAACTCTCAGCCAAAAGAAAATCCAAGCCCTCTTGGACTGAGGGTAGTAATAGGTCTTCATCCTTTGAATTCTCCTCCTTGATGTCCTCTATGCTCTACCTCTTTTCCTCTTTGAAACAGCTCCAGTTGGTCTTCATTTTAACTTTTGGTTTCAATCAAGTGTCAAAGCAAACTAGCCTTCTAACAGTCTTGTCACCTGGAATATGATATTTCTTGCTTTGGTGAGTCCCAATCTCTACCTCAGCACCTTGTCCTTCTTCTTTCATTTTGAACTTGGGTTTACTCCTCCTCAAAATTTCTATCACAACAAGTATCACAACAAGGAAGTGATATTTATTTTCCTTAGCCTTTTTCCTTTGCAATGTAGCAATGATTTCTTCATCTTTGGTCTTCATGTCTTTTCTCAAGATCTTTGCTCCAATTACCTCTGTCTAATAAGGTCTACAAACCTCTAAAATGGAAAAGTATAACTTCCCTCTATCCTCTCTTGAAACCAATGGACAAAGCATTGTCCCAACCACAATACAAAGCATCTTCAACACATCTTGAATCTTCATAAGGGATTCATCCTTCCACTCTGTTGTCATAGCATCCTCTTGTTTAGGAATGGTTGTAATGTCCATACCTTTTTCCATCAAAGGTTATTTTGTCTTCACATCTGGTTCTAATGCTTTCATTTGTCTTCTCTTTTGCATCAACCTTTGAATAGGTCATACAACCTTCTTCTTCATTGTCAAGTTCCAACTGAGTTCTCTTTTGAGAAACTGCTTCATCTCATCTTCATGCCTTCTTCTCATCTCTTCCATACCTTTCCTTATTTCTCTTATCTCTTTCTCAACCTCTATTTTCCTCATGTTTTCCTCTTCCCTCTTCCTCTCTTTTTCTTCTTTCTTTTTCTTTTTGAACCTTCAACTTGTTTGTACCTTCTCAACAAATCCATATTCTCTTCAAGCAAGTCCCTTTCACCTTGCTTCCTCTTGTCTTTTCCTCACCTAGGTCTCTTCTCTTTTCCTCTACCTAGTCTTTTGGAAACCAAGTTCTCTCTTCAAACTACACAAACATAAACAAACAAAAACCAAAATCTCTTTCCTAGAACTTCTGAGCTCTGATACCAATTGATGTAGAGCTTGGGTTTCAAACACACACAACTCATAGGTCACTGAAACACAAAACAAAAACTTGCTTATTCATCCTTCTTTGATTCAACTTTCCCTTAAATGATAACATGGTTACAAAGACTCACACATGATCAAGAGTGTCTCCAAGCCTTGCACCACAAAAAATAGATCTTTACCAGAATTAAAATGATCAACCTAACATACTTTGAGTGTCCAAAGACTCGGGGATAAAAAACAAATAGTAGCTTCCTTAGGGCTGCTCTAATTCTTGTAGAAATTCCTCTTAGGACTGGTTACTACCATTTACAAATTAAGCCTCCAATAAATACTATAAAAAAAATTTGGATACCCTTTTGGGAATTCTAAAACATATCTCAAATTTACTATTGGTTACTTTGGACCAAACCACCCAAAACTTGATTGTTTTACTGCTCACAAGGGTTAATTAGGCTAGGTAGCAAGATGGTTTATTGATTCTTGTGGTTCCAGGGCCTAAACTCTTTAATAAACTCCTCAAAAATATCATATTTTACTTTATCATTCTTTCTAAACCATTTCCCATTCATTTCCAAGGTTATTTCTTGAAACCCTAACCTCTAACCACCACTTGCACAAGAACACACCGTTTCAGCCTAGGGCATCATATTACTTACCAAAAATTATAGGTCATGAAACTTACATAGAATCAAATACTATGTCAAAACAGACCTATAACCCAATTTTTATGAGTTTTCACTAGATATATTTCAAGTTACACAATTTTCTTACTCACTGTTTACCCTAGTTTCTGAACTTGGTAGCTAGAAAGATTCAACCATTATGCCACTTAAACAACCTTTTAAAAATTTCTGGTAAGAACAAAAAACTTTTGAAATTAAATTCTCTTTCCATCCATATAAGTTTCAATTTTTTACTCAACCGTAAAAGGCTGTACAACTCTCTGGAATAGCAGAAAATGTGTTAAAAATACATAAATTCAATGTTTATTTATTGCTTGAATGCAAAAAACTTCTTCAACCACCTTTTCTTGACCCTTTCAAGCTTATTTAAGCATATACAATGCCAAACCAAATTTTCAACCAACTTTTGGAGTCCCAACTATTCAACGTCCTTGACTTTGCATTTTTTTGCACTTTTGCAACTTTTAATTTGACAACTTTTCTAGAAAATTCGTAATATTAACCCTATGGACTCTAAATGACTCAAATTGCATAAAAATAGTCTATAGACCTTATTACAATGTATAAACATCAAAATTGAATAAAAAATCAAGAGTTTCCTAATGGAGGCATGAAATCCATAAGGTGCTCCTGTACCACTCTACTTGGGGTGATCCACTCTATTCTTAGGAAATTCTTCTCTTTGGTGATTTTGTATCCTATTGGCTAAATCTATTCCTATCATGGATATAATTTTTCCTTTGGAATCCAAAAATACAATCCAATAATTCTCCCCCCTCCCCCCATATCTAGCTTCAAAGTGATCACCATTGTCAACTTATCCAAAATATCATCCCCATTGAATAAGGAATCAACTAAAACCATCCAATAAACATCCAAATCATCCACAATTTAAAATCCAACCTTAACTACTTAATCAAGATCCTAAATTCTAAATCCAATGCTTTATGGGGAACTTATCCTATCCCAAGTTAGTAATCCCTCATTCAAACTGTTTCACCTTGACCCAAAGGTATATTTTGCATCAATATCTTGTCTTTCTTGAGAACTTAGCCTATATAAGGTAGGTGTAGTAACGAAAAAAGTATCCCTTTTTCCTTAGTTTGAGAATGATTAATAATAATGAAATGAACCTAATGTTGCCTTGATTTAGTGTTGTAATGTGTTTTACACATTCACATAGTTTAGGGCCCCTTTTAAAATAAATGGACTTAATGGTGCCTTATTTAGGGTGTTGTAAAGTGTACCTTTACACTTTCACACTAATCTAGGGCTTTATTAATTAATTGAAGTTAATTGGCCTTAATTTCCCCCTTTAATTCAAATCCAAGCCTAATTAAATGCACATTTTGAGGGATAAAACCCAACATTCATTAATGATATTATAAAAAACTTAATTTTAGAAGGCGTGTGTTCTAGGTTAGTGACCTTGGGTCCTCACTGGGTCCTAGGACCCTATTTTCACATAACATTTATCATTTACCAAAGTGTTTCCTAGCTAAGTGAGCTAGGACCCATTTGTTGGTGACACAAGGGTAGACAACTGAGAGGGGTGAATCAGTTGTCATAGAAATTGTACAAATTAAACTTATTCTCATATCTAATAAATTAACATGAAAGCGTGAACCATCAACACATCAAAAACACACATAACACCAAGAATTTTTTACGTGGAAACCCTGTTAGGGGAAAAACCATGGTGGAGGTTAGTCTACAAGATTATACCCTATTAAAAGTATAAAGGAATATAAATGGGGAATGCACATGCATTCAAGCACACTACCTAGAGCTCACTGCTCAAATACAACAAGGCTTACTACTCAAAGGAAGACACACTATCTTATAGAAACATTTGGATTACATCCATAGGATTTTGAACTGAGAAAATAACATCTATTGATGCTTGATTATAGTTCTGATTAAGCACATAAACATATACTCATACTTCTTCACACTCTACCTCTTCGAAAGATTAGAACATTATTCACACATAGAACTCACACGTCTCGCACAAATCTGATTTGAAATGGAATAAACAATTGCTCATATATATCTGCAACTAGAGATAACATCAACTACATGTCAGCTTCAACAAAATAATAAAATGTATACAAACTGTCGGCCCAAATCAATAAACAATTTTCAATGTGAATCAACCAATGTTGGCCACAACATAGTAAGGATGCAAAATAATATCCTTGAACATGAACCGCCTTCAAAAATTATTCCTCAAAGATCCACAACACACTACAATCACCCTGTCGGCCATGAACATGAAAAACATGAACATGCAAAAGAAAATCACCAATCATGAGCACAATGATCGATGTGGATCAATAACACAAATAGAGCATGATCTAGAAACATCCACAAGAATCATGAATCACCATAGAGGCATCCACAACAACTAAACTTACTAGAATCACATTATCTTCTTTCAAGAAACTAAAGCAACAAAATAATTTTCAGAACACAAATACTCATAACTCAATCAAATATTCATGCGGATACTTAAAAATTAATGTGGATAAACTAGATACACTCAACAACAAAACCTTTGATCCACAACCTCTAATAATTAATATACTAAGCTAGTCATCAAACTAAACCTCACTACATCACTGACAATCTGCACCTTATTTTATTACAATTTTCTCAATATCATCGACATATACAACCTCAAAGATATTAATGCCAATAGTGTTGACTTAAATGACTACCACATATTAGCAACATCCAACAATCTCACCCTTTGGCATTGATGGCAACACATGATGTGAAATACACCATCAACACAACTTTCTCTTAGCACTTTCTCCCCCTTAGGTTTTCACTCTTTTCTCCTCAACTCTTTCACATGAATCTTCTCCCCACCAAGTTTTTCACATGACTCTTCTCCCCCTTTGAAATCAATGAAAAAGATACACATTCTCTTTATACACACAAGCTCTGAACTACATTTCTAAACATCTGACTACTCCTCCTGAGTAGTATCCACTACAACATCAATCTGGATCAAGATATGACTATGAAATGCATAGACTGATGCAATTCAATGCATCTTAGTTATGATTAGGAGGGTTAATCACCCCTAGCTACCCTATGAGATACTCAAAAGTATCCTTAGGAAAGGGCTTGGTCAAGATATCTGCAATTTGTTGCTTAGTGGGTACATACTCCAATCTGATTTCCTTTTCACTCACCTTCTCGTCTGCAGAGGAGGCTCAACCTTAATCAACTTGGAAACCTGCCTTCAAGAGGTATCTAGAAAGATTAAAATGACCATATAAAGTAATTCAACCAGTCTTCCAAGTTCAACAATCATCAGAAGCACAATTTCCCAATTTCACTCCTAAACCCCCAGTTTTAGTGCAAACCAAGTTTAGGCATTTTCACCAACATTTTCCAAAACACCTAACAAACTCAAGGATGATTAAGATACCCTTTTGCAAGTTATAAAACATACAGGAAAACCAATATCAACTCTTTTGGACAAATTCAAAGATCCAATACTCCTGCCATGGAAAAGGCTAGTGGATTAGCCCACTTTTACAAAGAAAGTACACTTTAAACTCCACCAAACTTTATGAAACCTTGGGGCAGCAATTAAAATGACCAAAAACTACTAAATCCACCACTAGTTTCCAGAAATCACTCTTCCAACATAGCAAAGCCAAAAACCCTTGATTCTAGGCCTTCAAAAGGAGGGTTTATTGTAAATCATACCTCCAGACCTTTCCAGACTCTGCCACCTGTTCAAACATGCATAATTATGCCTACAAAGCTTTAAACTTCATCACATAGGTTATTTCTTCCAGAAAACTCATAAACCATCATTTAGTTCCTCACTTTCACAAGGAAAATCACCCAAATTCAACCTAGGGCAACACCCAAAACCCACAAACACACTTCCTCTGACCTGAAAATAATTTGGAAACCTATTTTACAACAAATGGGGTCATTCCACTGAGTTACAATTGCTACAGTAGGTGGAATGCCCTAAAAACTCATTTTATTACTCTCAAACCACCAATTTACACCAAAACAGGGCAGTTTCAGTAAAACGTCAATAAAACCCTCTAAACTCAATGAAAATTCACCAAACCACTTTCAAATGAAATCTGACACTCTCCTCTTTCCAACCATAATAGGGTTGAGCCCGTACAGGTCGTACAAAGGTCGTACCACACGTTTTAGCAGCAAATTTACACACAAAATTTCTAGAAAGCAGCCTTTTTTTCATTATAACTTCAAAAAAAATGATTCAACAACCATGCCTCGACCATGAGAGGCTTATTTAACATCTAACCACCCTTACAAACATCCTCCAACTGGAATTTTAATTAGTTGGACATTGGAAACCAACTTTTTACCAATTAGACCCCTAATTGCCTAGTTTTGCACTTTTAACAATTTGTTGACAATAAGTACATTTTTATGCAACCTTTTGCATTTTTTGAACTAAATAACATCAAAGACCCCTAATTACATCATTAATGGGCTCAAAATCCTTATTAAATCATTAAATGACCCAAATACCCCCTATTTCCTAATGTCTTCCTTGATCTTTAATTTTGAAAATGTGTGTATTGGGTGCTCCTGCACCATACACCCTGGCTTAAAATTCTTCCAAGTCCCTTGGAAACTTTTGTACCTACAAAAAAAAACATAATTAGATACTCCTCTTTGTCCTTTCAATGGTCTCATCTTCACCTTGGGCTTATACTTGTCCTCCTCTTGAAATTCCATGCTTGCTTTGTGACTTTGACTCTTCATGTCTGCTCTATCAACTTGAATATGCACTTCTAGGCTTTGATTGTACTTCATCCATCTTCCTTTTTCTTGCTCTTCAACTTCACTCTCTGCAACATAACCTACATTGTGTCCTTCCACTTTCATTTTAACCCTTGGTCTAACCTCTGTCAGAAGAATGAACAAATCAATGATTCCCTTCACTCTTAGCCCCTTATCCTTCCACTTCATACCTGCACTCAAATGAATTATGCTTGGATACCTTGTCTCAATAGCATACAATAGCCTGATTACTAAACTCAGCAACCAAGGACAACTCACTGTCCCAATCTCAGATTTTCCTCTTTTCTCCAACTTAGTTGGAGACCACACACACTGTCTTCTCTTAGCCATTCCCTGACCTAACACCTTCAACCTCTCAATCCTAGCCTCTGTCCTTATTGCAACTCTCTACAAAACCTTTGCAATATGTCCTTCACCTCTCATGGTGACCAACCTTTGCTCAACTCCTATAGACTCTCCAAACTCTTCCATAGTCTCCTTCACTATTTTCTGCCAATCTTCATAGCTTACTGTCTTTTCCCTGACTTCCACAACCTGCTCATCACCTACTCTCAGGTCTTGTATCAGACCCTTGGCTTCTACCATCACTACCTTCATAGCCTGCACTGTATTTTCAGACTTATTAACTTCTTGACTGTTTATCTCAGATCTCTGAGATTCCATTTCAAGGACTTTGGTCCTATCAACTTCAAGAATACTATCCATTTGTCCTTCATCTCCTATGCTCTTACATTGATTTGTCACAACCAACCTTCTCTTCATCACTTGCCATTTCCTTTGGCACTCATTCCCATTTATCTTCAACCCATATTCTTCTTCTACCTCTGTGTTTCTAGTGTCACAACTCACTGTTTTTGCAATGCTTGACTGTCTTTTATCTTCTCTCATCCTTAAAGGACACAAAACCATCCCAACCATGATCTTCTCATCACCTTCAAGCCTTTCAAGACTTCTTTCATTCCTCTCATCATTTTCCTTTTTAGTCACTTCCTCATTCTTCATTTTCTCAGTTTCCAAGACCTCTTTATCCTTAGGTCTGCCATCCTCACCTTCAACCTTTTGCTGCATCTCGTGCTCTTTCCCAAACAATGGACAACACTCTTCTTCCCTTGTGGCTCCATTATGCCAAAGTTTCTTTTGTTCAAGTAACTCACCTTCATTCTCTTTGATTTCATCTTCTCTTCTTAGGACCTCTGTCCCAAGCACCTTCTTCTCACAATACCCTGTCTCAGCTTTATGTACCACTGTATTTTTCATGGGTGTCTGCCCTAGAACACCATTATCCTTTAATGAACAAACTTCTACCTGTCCTTTATCTTTGATACACCCTTCAAGCTTACCTTTCCCCCTCAAGGTCATTTCACTCTTTCTTCTTCCTTTCTCATCATCCTTTTCACACTTCAACTTTGAATCTACTGTTACCCCTGCTGTCTCAGCAATTCTTTCACAGGTGGTGACTGCAACTCTTCCTTCATCACATTCTCCATCCTTTCCTAGTGCCTTCATGGTCTTTTCACTTTTGACCTTCACTTTCTTTGTTTCCTTTTTGTCTTCAAGCTGCTCTATCTTATTCAATACTTCTTGATGGTGCTTTTCTTTCTCCACTGTATCTATGCTATGCCCTTTTTCCTCATCCTTGTCTTTGTCTTCTTTATATCCTAAGAACTTTTGTCTTTCCTGCAGTAGCACCCTTGTTTTCTTGTCTTGGCCATCTTCCACCAATGAAGTCAGAATATAAATCCTCCCATCCTTTTTAATCTGGTAACTATTATCCCTGCCATAGTACACATCAAATCTTTCCCAACACCATGGTTTCCCAAACATTAGATGACAAGAGTGCAATGGTACAATATCACATAATATTTTGTCCTTATATTCACCTATTTGAAATTCAACCCATGATTGTTCTTTAACCAAAAATGTGTTCTCACCATTCATCAATGAAACATAATAAGGTGAATCATGTGGGAACCTTTCTAAGTTCAATTTTTCAACCATTTCAAGAGCTACCAAGTTATCCAAACTACTTGAATCAACCATAACCTTGCATATCTTACCTTTGCACTTGCACCTAGTCTTGAAAATTGCATTCCTCATCTGTTTCTCCTTCTCATTCAAACCTCTGGTAGCCATGATGTCCTTTCTCCTTCAATCTTTAAGAGATCTACTTCCTCGCTCTGATACCACTCTGATGCAGAGTCCGGAGGCTCAACCTTAATCAACTTGGAAACCTGCCTTCAAGAAGTATCCAGAAAGATTAAAATGACCACATAAAGTAATTCAACCAGCCTTCCAAGTTCTACAATCATCAGAAGCACAATTTCCCAATTTCACTCCTAAACCCCAGTTTTAGTGCAAACCAAGTTTAGGCATTTTCACCAACATTTTCCAAAACACCTAACAAAATCAAGGATGATTAAGATACCCTTTTGCAAGTTATAAAACATACAGGAAAACCAATATCAACTCTTTTGGACAAATTCAAAGATCCAATACTCCTGCCATGGAAAAGGCTAGTGGATTAGCCCACTTTTACAAAGAAAGTACCCTTTAAACTCCACCAAACTTTATGAAACCTTGGGGAAGAAATTAAAATTCCCAAAAACTACTAAATCCACCACTAGTTTCCAGAAATCACTCTTCCAACATAGCAAAGCCTAAAACCCTTGATTCTAGGCCTTCAAAAGGAGGGTTTATTGTAAATCATACCTCCAGACCTTTCCAGACCCTACCACCTATTCAAACATGCATAATTATTCCTAAAAAAGCTTTAAACTTCATCACATAGGTTATTTCTTCCAGAAAACTCATAAACCATCATTTAGTTCCTCACTTTCACAAGGAAAATCACCCAAATTCAACCTAGGGCAACACCCAAAACCCACAAACACACTTCCTCTGACCTGCAAATAATTTGGAAACCTATTTTACAACAAATGGGGTCATTCCACCGAGTTACAATTGCTACAGTAGGTGGAATGCCCTAAAAACTCATTTTATTACTCTCAAACCACCAATTTACACCAAAACAGGGCAGTTTCAGTAAAACGTCAATAAAACCCTCTAAACTTCAATGAAAATTCACCAAACCACTTTCAAATGAAATCTGACACTCTCCTCTTTCCAACCATAATAGGGTTGAGCCCGTACAGGTCGTACAAAGGTCGTACCACATGTTTTAGCAGCAAATTTACACAAAAATTTCCAGAAAGCAGCCTTTTTTTCATTATAACTTCAAAAAAAATGATTCAACAACCATGCCTCGACCATGAGAGGCTTATTTAACATCTAACCACCCTTAAAACATCCTCCAACTAGAATTTTAATTAGTTGGACATTGGAAACCAACTTTTTACCAATTAGACCCCTAATTGCCTAGTTTTGCACTTTTAACAATTTGTTGACAATAAGTACATTTTTATGCAACCTTTTGCATTTTTTGAACTAAATAACATCAAAGACCCTAATTACATCATTAATGGGCTCAAAATCCTTATTAAATCATTAAATGACCCAAATACCCCTATTTCCTAATGTCTTCCTTGATCTTTAATTTTGAAAATGTTTATTGGTGCTCACTCGCATTCTCTCTCAAAAAGTGAAACTTGATAGATATATGCTTGGTTTTTGAATGCAGCACCAGATTCTTAGAAATGTTAATTGCACTTGAATTATCACAGAATACAACAATAGGTTCATCATACACAACTCTGATATCTTTTAGCATTTTCTTCATACATAATACTTGAGTATAATTGTTAGCAACAACAATGTATTATGCCTCTACAGTAGATAAAGAAATGGAATTTTGCTTCTTACTTAACCATGAAATTAGCTTCTTTCCCAAGAAAAATGCACCACCACTAGTACTCTTTATTTCATTTACATCTCCTGCCCAATCAACATCAATAAAGACACTCAAAGTAAGATCATCATCTTTAGGATACCATAGGCCAAAATCAACTGTCCCCTTCAAGTATCTGGAAAATCCTCTTCACAACTATCACATGAGATTCCTTAGGATCCGCTTGAAATTTTGCAACAATGCATACAACATTCATGATATTAGGTCTAGTTTGAGTCAAATCGAGCAATCTGCCAATCATCGATCTGTATCTAGTCTGATATGCTTTTGGAGAATCATCTTGTATCAACTTACATCTTGTCACCATAGGTGTACCAACTAGCTTTGAATCTTCCATACCAAACTCCTTTAGCAATTCTTTCACATACTTGGATTGAGATATAAATATCCCTTTATCTAGCTGAGTAATTTGCAATCCCATAAAGAATTTCATTTCTCCAATCATAGACATCTCAAACTCACTCTACATCTCATCAACACTCATGTGATTTCTTGTTTCATGTGTTGAGGTGGAATGTTTTTGGGCTGGTATGCAGAAGTGGTAGACTAGTTAACCCTGGTGGCACGTATGTTGTTTCCAGACGATATGCAAGTTTGTGCTAGAGCTACTATTGGAGAATCTTCTTTGGTCAACAAGGATGAGGATTCAACATGGTTACAACAAACTCTACCTTTCGAGGAGCTAGCGTGTCTTCATTTAGGGAAAATGGAATGTGGTCTTTTTCTCTTACATTTTCCTCAAATGATTGTATGTAACAAACTAAGAATATCTCGAATTCTGCTGCAAATGAAATGAAATTTAAGTGTAATTAAGATTGATGATTGTTTCTCCCTAATTCTATAAAAGGGATTTCAGGGCTTGTTACACAGGTCAGATTCTGAAGTCTTAATAGGGTTCTAGGTAAAAGCTAGTTCAAAAACGGCACTTAGAATAGAATATTGAAGTAGGCCAGTAATTTGTCTTGGATAAGAAGTCACGTATGTAATGATTTTAAATGAGTTTTATAGAAATTACTGATATCAAAACAAATATCAGTCGAGAAAATGATACTCTCCTATGTATGTTCATTATGAAGTTATGAATGAGAAATACTGATCGTGTTATCATTTTCTTCAAATATTTCATTTGAATGTATTACTCTATTTTCAGCTTTAATTCAAGGAATTAATTAAAATGCTTGAATAGGGTTATAAACTTTGTAAGGAATGGCTTAGGATTTCTAAGAAGTAAATGTTTCTTACACAATGAGTTTTCATAAATGCAAAGCAATATGAAAATAGTTTGTTTCTTCCTTAAGTGAGTAATTTGTAAATTATTGATCCTCCTGTATACTTGACTTCGTTGCTCCAATTGATGAGACACTAGTCATTTTGTCAGAAAATATTGCATAAGATGAACAAATAGTGTTTATGGCCCTAAAGTTATGAGAAGACAATACTCAATTAAAAAATATTTCCAAGGGTAGTAGAAGTAGAATTAACCTCAATTCCTAGTAGATAGCTAATCCTTCACTTGAAAATATGCCAAATCTACATTGAAATTGATTTTATCTACCATAAATAGGAATTAATCTTTGTATAATTTTTTTACTAGTTGATTATATTGCATGAAAACATAATTGGAATTACCCTCCTAGGTTTCACAGAGCTTGAAGTGAAGGAGTATGGACCTTAAATTCCTATGCTCATTATGTTGGCCACTAACCTAGAAGTTCTTCATCATAGGAGTTGGCTACTTAGAGGATTGTTTGGTTTTGTTGGAAAAACCACCAACAGGATTGGTGACTCTGCTGGGGAGACTTTGAACCTCCAGTTGCAAACTATCAAAGTCAATAATTTGGTGAAGCTAAACATCAAGTTCAAATACTGAGGAATTTAAAAACCTAAAAATGTTTCTATTGAGCAAGTTTCAAAGGATGTAGGTGTGACTTTGTTGTGGGAGAAGACCCAAAAGGACATTCATCTTTGAAAGAGCTTCATATTGCTTGAAATTCAGTCCTCTGAAAAGAGGTGATGACTCTGTTATGAACTTGATGAAGATGTAAAGAGCATTTCAAATATTGCATGTGTTTCCAATCAGGAGGAAGAGCTTGCAACTACACACATCTAGGTATTTCTCAGTTTTTGTTTTTCAAAGAAAAAAAATTTGTATGTGAAAACCATATTTGTAAGAATTGAAAAATTTGATTCCCTATTGAGTGAGAATAAGCACTAAGCAAGGGAATAGTAGTGATAGGTTTTCATACTTCTATATTACCTAATTATGAAGTAATGTATGCAATTCTTTTTAGAGAATCTTAAGCAAGATGAAATAGAAATTTGTATTGTAAAAGCTTAAGATTATGTTGCACAAGAATTTTGAGTTGCTCGGTGTAATTACATAGTATAAGAAGGTTTATAGAGCTATAAGAAAATGTAACATGAACCTGTGCATCCTAGTGTGCAACCCTTGTCATGTAATAAAAGAAGCTTCAACATTAAAAGGTACATGGCTATAAATTTTGATTGAATTTGTGGTTACCCTAATGATATTCCATATAGCATTAGGGAATACTTACCAAATTTTAATGGTACAAAGTGTGAATCTGAAAGTAAGCATTTGCAACAATTCAACAATTTAATGGATGATTATGAGATATATCGTGAGGATGTTATCATGCAGTTGTTTGTTCAGTCTCTAAAAGGAGATGCAAGAGATTGGTTCTCATATTTACTGGTATGCTCTATCTATTCTTGGAATAAGTTCAAAGAAGTGTATATAGAATAGTTTGGTGATAGGATAAGTGTTGGTTATTTGCTCAATAAATTTATGAATATTGAGAAAGAGGATGATGAGCTAGTCCTAACATTTGACGAAAGATTTTCTAAAATATTAAGAGACATTCATGATGTTTTGGATCTAAGTGATGTAGTATGTTTGGTTGTTTATTTGGGAGCTATTGATAAAAGGATGAGCTATCTGTTGAGAGATAAAGATCCCAAAACCTTACATCAGGCCTATGGGATAGCCACGAACATTGAAAACAACTTGAAATATGGGATGCAAAGGAGTCATTTGAATACAAGTGCTTACTACCATAGAATGCCAAGTGCTGATGAATGGTGTAAACCAAAATTCAAAAATGAATGTAAGAACATTTGCACCTCTATTGTTTTAGCTTGCACAAAATTCTATAATACCGATCTCATAAAGCCCCAAACACATCATCAAGAAACCATCATGTTTTCAAATTGCAATGATAATAATTTTGTTCCTCTATATGAGTCAAGTAGTGAGATATCACATGAAGAAGAAGATAGCAAAGTAAAGGTTGAAAATGTATACCTCAACAAAGCAAATGAGAGGTATGGTTTAAATACTATTGAAAAATCCATTACTTATTCTCCTATGAGATGAGACTAAGCATTTAGTCTGATAAATCTGAACATAATTGCAAAATTGAGGAGACTTCTTGTTGTAGTAATAATGATGGCATAGGGTATGGAGAATTTTCTATTAATTGTAATTTTTCTCATGAAGTAGGGATGGAATCATTTACTGCAAATGAGAAATGTGTTGATAATGATGTAAGTGCATTTGAAAGGAATCTATTTGTTCTTCTAGTGATTACAATGATTTTTGGTGTAGTAATGACTTAAAGGAATTAGACCTTCATGTTGAAAAGGCTGAGGCTTTTATGTCAAAGATAAATGTAATAGAAAACCCATTCTTTGATGAGCCTCCATCTCCACTAGAAATGAAAATTGGTGATCCTTATTGGTGCAGGGATAATCCACTCTTTGTTGAGAATTCTAATAATGCATCTAAAATAGAGTTAGATTGTGGCCCTAAGAAAATAGATCAATACCTTGATGAGCTTCTCGAAGACATTACCTATGACTATTTTACATTTGATACAAATTTTGCGGACAAGGTTGAGTACCATGATGCCAGTTGCTTAAAAGAGTATGAACACTTTCAATTCCCTATTCAGCTAGAAGGTAATTTTGTGAAGCATGATAATGTGTTACATAACAAGAAATGTTATTTTCAATATAAACATGTTTCATATGATGAACATAACACATATGCATCATGTGATGATGAAAATTGGAAATTTGTGCCTAACTCTATAATACAAAATGGAGGTTACATTGGCAATGTTATGCTCATAAAGGTTGTGAGAAATATTGATAACAAGGATTATAATTAGAAAAACTCACACTTGTTAGAAAGAGGCCTAAATTTTTTTCTGGAAGGATTGAAATTACTCTTACTACAGAGGTACAACAAGGCCAGATATGTATGGAAAGGCATTAGTTCTTTTAAGAGGCTGGTTTTTGACAGAGGTAGAACTTTACCCATGATTTTTGTGGCCTAGTGCCACCAATCAGGAGAATAAAGCCTAGTTGAATTGAAGGATGCATAATATAGTTTGAATTTCTAGGAAATCTTCTCATTTTGTGAGGTGGAGATTGGGCCCCCATTTTCAGGTCTTTTTGACTTGTGTAAATTTTGTACATATGTTGTTTCATTTGTTTTGTTTTTGTGCTTGGTCTACTTCACCTGAAATTCTAAGATCTCACCATGCCTACAAGAGGAATGTGTCCCTAGTCAGAGCCACTGATGGAATCCTCAAAAGGTTTTTCTCGTTCCATATTAAACCCTTATTACATTTGGTATAGGGTTGTTATTTTGAGGGTTTAAGTTTCTATGAATACTCACGGGGTTATTTTCATCGTCGAATCCTTCTTACTTGTTTCTAGTCATTCTTTCTAAATTTCATATCATTCATCTAGTAATTGGTCCCTTTAAGCCTATGTCCAGGCCTTATATTTTATAAGGATTCGGTAAGGGATCTTTTGGATCTCTACATTTTATATATTTCATCATTTTGAAAATCTTGAGCCTATCATTCTCATATTGTCCTAGAGAGGTTTCCCTTTTAGAACAACTAATGCGCACATGCTAAAAATTTCCACTTGAGTCCTGATGGCCCTCACAGCTCATCACTCATCGCTAATTTATTTATAGGTTCATACCTTGGATTGGTGAAAAGTGATGGAATGATTTTTTCTTTTAACATCACTCATCGCTAATAGCTTTTAAGCTTTCAAATTTGTAATGGTGATGAGTGATGCTTCCACTTTTATATTCTTATCACTAATCATGGATGGCCATTAAAAGATGAATTTGGAACAACGATGAGCAATGTGATGTGATTTCCTATATATCGCTTGATCGCGAATATATTTTAAGTTGTAGAGTCTTACATCAATGATACACAATGGATCTTATAAATTTTGTGAACTATCTCATCAATAATTGCTTGCAAAATGTATGAGGAGAATTAGTGATGAGCAAAGGCCTTATGTTATAATTCCATCTCTCATTGTGGATGTGTTTTAGATCTTGAGTTCTGAATTAGCGATGAACGATGGATGTCCTCTAAAGGGTTTCTCTTTCACTAATATGATATGATCCTATGAGCGATATCTTTTGTGCCATTTGTTTTATGTAGGTTGTATGTGTCTAAATCTCGTGCTATCACAACATTTCCCATTGTAGATAGAAGCCTCGATGCAAGGTTTGAATTACCAATGCGTGATGGAGGGATGAATGTGACCAAAGGTCAGGCTACTAAACCAAGGGATAAAGATCATCGTTGGGATGTTTATATCACTAATAGAGTGGGAAAAACATAAAGTAAATCAACAACAAGTGATGGTCACTACATGGAATGGGCAACGTGGAAAAATTCTTAAGATTTAACATAAAGCAAAAAGGAAAGTAGCGATAGGATTGAGGAACCATTAATAAAGTTTTAAAGTAGGATAATCTAAAGGACTAAAGATGACCACATAAATACTTTCATCAAAATTTAGGATCAGCGATGAAGCGATGAAGTGTATAGAGAAAGTTTCCCTCTATGAAAAAATTGGTTTTATGTACCTCGTCAATATTAATGAAAGCACAGATTAGGTTGGGAATACATGTTGATTGATAGATCACAACACTTGAGTTGGCATCGCTATTTTCTATGACAAAGTTGTTAAGGACATAAAAAACAAGGCTCAAATCACCATGGATGAAGTT
>VDFB02180079.1:6861-23446 GCA_007258455.2 Sequoia sempervirens
GGAGGTGCTAGTATGTCTAAGCTCTCCCCTTACGCTACGTGTGAGCCTAGGGACCAGCTAAAAATGTCTAGTATCTTCTTCTCTTAGTGGGACCTGCTTGGGGATTTCATCACCCCAAGGGACGATCCCAACCATGTGTTACCGACAGGGTATATAAAGGGGGGAGAGCGAAAGTTGTACCTCAATCTCGTCACGTCGTGTCTGGTGGAGCGTCAAAGCTAGGGTGATACCTAGATAAGATGTGAAGAGTTGGTCTGAGTTTCTAGTACCTCGTTGGGGCTCCTGACTCATGCCTATGATGGGCTAGTGTTCACAGTTGTGCCTCATGTACCAGGTGTATATCGAGGACTCTCTAGATCACCTTGTTTAGCCTAGATAGAGGACCGTGTTGGCCATACTCTTCTCAATAATTTTAGGATTGTGTTGCTTGAAGTGTCTTCTTTGTGTGAAACCAATGCATTTCTTTTTGGTCGAGTCAGCCTTATCTTCTGTTTGTTGCTTGCTTGATGTGATTTTTTCCTTTTCCATAGTTATTTTTCATCCAGTCTAGTCTAAGAATACGTTGGTTGGGTGAGTTTTTCAGCATGATAGGGAGGTCGCTTCTATTTGGGTGAACCACCTATCTATAGGAAACCTGTCTTCTTCTAAGTCATTTTCTCGGTCATCCTTTTTCGAGAATCACCCATTTTGGTAAACAGGTGAGTTTGCTCCTTGTTTGGAGTGATTCTACTAGTGTTGGAGTAAACCTACACCTAAAGGGGTGATTTTGCTTCTTGTTTGAGATATTATTAGTCAAACAACCCATCACAATCACCTGTTTCTTCAAAAGGGGTGAACCTACTTCAATTTGGGTGATTCTTCTTGCTGTTTCAGTCATCTAAGTCATCAGATTCACCCATTTGCTGAGAACAGGTGAACCTACCACTTGTTTGGCCAATTGAACCACAGTTGGGTGATTCTTCCTTAGAAACAACTAATCCCACTTTCCGTTCGAGTCTCCATTGGTTTTTTTTTTCCATTTTGTGAATCCATTTAGCTATTTAGAGAGTCATTTCATCTGTCTAGAGAGTTGTTTCATCATTTGGGGAACTCGTTCCGTTAGAGAACTTTTCATCTATTATGTAGATCTTTTAGTGGATTTTAGAGAGTTGTTTCATCCGTCTAGAGAGAGTTGTTTGATGATTGGAAACTCATTCCATCATTCAAAGGAGCATGTTCATCATTTTGTGAATTTTTTGATCATTTAGAGTTGTTCCATCTATTTAGAGAGTCATTTCATCGTTAGAATTTTGTTCATTCATTTTACATTGAATTTAGTTTATTGTTTAGAGTCCTATTTTATCGTTAGAACCCATTTCATTGAGGGAACGTGTCACCAGAGTGTTTGTTCATTAGTTCAAGGAATCCTCTTATTGTTTCAAGAGTCCATTTCTCTGTTTGTCAAGTTGTTTCTCTGTTCATCAAGTCCACTTATTTTTTACTTAAAGCCCGTTCATCCATTTAGAGCATCTGTTTCCTCGTTGTTGTAAGTTTGGGCGAGCCTGTCACCTATTTGGGTGAACCTGCTAGTTGTTTGGATGAACCTGCTAGCTGTTTAGGTGAACTTGATCCTTGGTTTAGGCGAATCTATCACTATTTGGGTGAACCTACACCTTGGTTGGGTGATTCTACCCCCTAAATAGGTGAGTTTGTACCCTAGTTGGGCAATTTTGTCCCCTAAACAAGCAAGTTTGCACCCTGGTTGGGCGATTCTATCCCCTAAATAGGAAAATTTGCACCTTGAATAGGTGAATCTACATTTTGTTTGGGCGATTTTGCTCACTAGTTGGGAAATTATGTGACCTGTATCTGTTTATCAACCAAAATACAGAGGGTTAATCTATTGGGCACCCAAAAGCCTTCTTGTTTTCTTGATGGTTTTGTTTGTGATCAAAACATTTTCATCATCTTCTATTAATTTGTAATCTCCACTTTTAGTCCATTTGCATTCATTCATCACCTAAATCTTATAGGCATGTCTTAGAATAATTCTAGGCTACACAACCATCATCGTTTTCTTGATCCAAATTCCTAAGCCGTTTTAGAGGTTATTATCCAAATTGGCCTAGGTGTCTAAATTCGATCATCATCCTACACATCTATATAGGATTTTACTCATCTTAGTCAGTCATCATCTTGATCCAAATTCCCTAAGCTTCGTTTTAGAGGTTATTATCCAAATTGGCCTAGGTGTCTGAATTCGATCGTCATCTTACACATTTGTATAGGATCGTTACTCATCCTAAGTCATTCACTGTCTTTGGCCCAATCAATCCACTTCCATCTTGAGGTGGATTCCTTTAATCCAATCAATCAAAACTTTAAGTCACCTAGGGTGATTTCTGAGCTTGGTTTATAATCCCTTTCATCATCTTATCTCATCCATCATCTAATCTTATCAATCATTTCATCAATCAATCTTATCCAATCTAATCCAACACATCCATATTCAATCATCCAATCCATCGATCCCTCATCCAATTTAATCAATCCTTATTAATCCTTTTATCCCCATTTAGGTCATCCCTGCATTGCATCTCAAAATATAGCTTCATCTTGGTCCACCTAGTAGTTTTGCACTTTCATGCCCGTTTAAACTCAATCACAAATGAAGAAGTAAATGGCAGAGCAACAGGCTCCAGGTTCCCAGCCAAATATCCTTCAGGATCCCAACAACAATGCCTCATCACAATCCAACATCGACGTTCAAAACACTTCACTGCCTGGTGACAAGAACATGGTAATTCAACCTGAAGTCAAGGTTGATAAATTCCTTAGTAACCCTGCCAATGTTCAGATGACAGATCACCTCCTTAGTGAATGTGGGGACAAGATTCTCACCACTTTAATCATGAAAGGAATCAAATTGCCACCTGATTTTGATATGTCACAATACACTGTCACCCAGTCTCTTCCAGTGCCTCAAGACCCGCAAACTTCACAAAACATTCTAAGAAATCTGTATGTTCCCAAGGATCCACCCATAGAAAATTGGTATCAACTTAGGTTTGGAGATGTCGTGCTATATCAAGTCGCCAACTACCCTCCCCTTTCAGCCCTGACCGCGGGAGTACAACTTGATCCAAATGACCCCTATGCTTATGGTATGCCACATTATATTCCATCTGCTCCACCACTCCTGCCTCATCAACTAGGTCAACCACTCGTCAACACTGGGGACAATCCTTTTCTTGCATTGATGCCACCTCTAGGTCTTGCACCCGTAGACAATTTACTACTGCCATCTCAATGTAACATTCCTGTGTTCCACCAACCTCCTGTTAATCCTCAACAATCCACTCCTTCGTAGGTGTCACCATAGCATGCTGCTGTCATTTCCATCCCATCATAACCACCTCATCAACAACCTCCACAACAAAACATTCCAATTCCGCAACCAAATGTTTCACAGCAAAATGTTCCAATCCCACAACAACATGCTATCATTCCTACACAACCTCCTCAGTAGGTAACGCAGGCTACATCGCACCCTCAACAACCACCCCACAGTGCCACCACAACAACCACACATCCCATCTCACCCTCCTTACCAGCAGTCCCCACAACAACCACAAATGCATGTTCCCACACAAGCACAATGTAATCCCCTCACATAATATCTCTATCATCTGTCAAGCACATATACCGCCTATGTTGCTCCATCCAATCCTAACCCAAATCTTAATCTAAGTCCACCATGATCTCAACTGCCACTCTACACCAACCCCCCACAATCACACTACCATCAAACCTCCAATCTACAACCACCTCCATATACCAGACAACAACCAAATGTTGTGTACAACTACCCATCCAATCCATACTATACTTAGCAGTAACCATTCTATCATCATGGTGCTCCATCCACCTATTACAATCAATAACCACCATCACAACCACAAGGCACTTCCACATCTTCATACTACCAAGCTCCCACACACTATCAGGAGGGTGCCCCATCCACTTTGTATTATCAACAACAACCACCTTATCAACAAGTAGCTTCCACTTCTTATTATCAAAATCCGCCATCCTCCTATCCACCTTACGTCAATCCACAATCACAACCCGCTTACACTAACCATTATTAGCCTACACCCTCATATGATCCCAATGCTTCTGCCCTGTCTTCATCATATTAATAATATCCTCCTTATAATCAACCCAATCCAGCCAATCTAACTCCCCCAAAACCTACCAATAAAGATCTGGAAGAGCTCAAAGCTACATTGAAAGACCTACAAGTGGGTACGTCCAATAAATCTTTCAAATTCAAGGACATTTGTCCCTATCCATTTGATCCTTCAATTTCACTCGTCCCCTTTCCAAAGCATTTCGAGATGCCCAAGTTTGACAAGTATACATGAACTAAAGACCCAAAAGGCCATCTGTAGGAATTCTACACACAATGCCAAGATGTCCAACACAGTGACAACTGTCTCCTGCGCCTGTTCCCTAGGAGCTTAGCAGGGTTTGCCTTAGATTGGTTTATGGGTCTCAAGAAGGGGACAATTTCTTCTTTTGTAGATCTTTCTAAAAAATTCGTCAGAAAATTATCCTTTAACTTGGAGAAAGATATCGATACTTTTGATCTCTTGAAGGAGAAGCAACATGATTGAGAAACTTTTGCTAAATACTTGCAAAGGTGGTGGGTAGTGGCTAGCCCTATGAAATCCCCTCCAAGTGAGAAAGAAATGGTAACCCTTTTTGTGGCCAATGCTCACCCTGAAATGGCGCATAATCTTAATATTCACTGTGTTACTACTTTTGCAGAGTTCATAAAAAAGGGTCTCATCATTGAGCAAGCACTTGTTGCAAAAGGGCAAGTCAAATTGCATAACTTAGATAAGGATAAATCATCCAGTGACAAATCCCATTACTAGAATAAAAATAAGAATGTGGTGAATGATGGTGTCACTGACACCAAACATGTTTAGGTGGAAAATACCTCCTAGAGGCTGCAGTACACCCCTCCACAAAAATTGATGCCCAATGCCATATCCGTGCCACAGGGGGCACCTCATCCTCCTTAGCAGTACAACCAAAATAATCAAGGGAACGATAAACGTCAATTCACTCAACTAGGAGAGCCCTTGAGTGTTGTATTCAATAGGTTGTTACAGGTTAATTACCTAATCACATATCCTATGACCAAACCTTTTAATGAGTCCAAGCCTAAACCCGCCTGGTATAAAGAAAATGAATATTGTGATTTTCACAAAATTAAGGGTAATTCCACAAATAAATGGCAAGGCTTAAAAACATATGTCCAAGATCTTATAGATCGAGGAGATATCCATGTGGATGCCAATCGGGCCTCTTCATCCAATGCTCAGTTGCAAATATATCAAAATGCTTTCCCAAAACATAATCAAGGTCCTAGCATGTCCAACACAAATCTTGGGCCCAGTAACAATAATAACCGGGATAACAACACGAATAACATCACTTATAAGAATGTCCCTTATAACTATGAGGGTCTCATCATGCATATTTTTCGGGCAGAACCACATGTGTCTATGATACACGTAAAAGGAAAAGACCCCCAATATTATGTTACCACCTGTTGCACTCGCTTCACTATCCCTAGAGCTTGCACGTCAACCCAATCACCTCCTGTGAACTCTTAGTATAAAATTCTTGACCATCTAGGAAAGACGGCGACACAAATATCTATTTTAGATTTGTTGAAGTCTTCTCCCATTCATCAAGAAATTCTAAAAAAAGCTTTGCAGGATGCCCATGTCCCTAACAATATAGACCCTACACAGTTTCAAGCTCTAGTGGGGCATCTTTCATCCACCTATCAGCTAGGCTTCAGTCAGAATGACATTCCAACCATTAACTCCAACCATAATCACCCCCTCCATATAGAAGTCCTTGTGGCCCGACATAAAGTAAAAAGGGTCTTGGTAGATAATGGCTCTGCTCTAAATCTTTGTACATTAAAGTTCATAAAGCAGGTAGGATATACCCATGCTGATTTGAGTAATTAGATTATCACCATAAAGGCTTACGATAATGCATAAAGAGACTCCGAAGGGGTTATTTGTCTTCCAATTCAAGTTGGTCTAGTTGTACATTACCCTACTTGTCATGTCCTTGATCTGGACCTCCCTTACAACCTTCTTCTTGGCCGGCCATGGATCCACGCCATGCAAGCCATCCCATCCACCTATCATTAGTGCTTGAAGTTCCCCTTCAATGGGATGGAAGTTATGATACAAGCTGATCCGCAACCATTTGAGTATTGTCGTGCACTCAAAGCTTGTTTTCCCCACTCTCATTACTACCTAGGAGTAAAGATGGGACCACCTAAAAAATCTTCATCCAATCCATCCTCTGATCCATCACCCACCACATCATCTGCTCCATATTCTACATCTGATTCCACCATTACCAAGGTCCAAATCATTAACAAGGGGTGTGGGGAATTTGAAATGTGTACCTCTCTGAATGTGGCAACCATGCCACCCTCACCACATACACATGGCCAACCTTTCAAGTCTACACCAAAGGAAGAACAAAAGACAATCACCCTGAGCTCTAAAAATGTGGGAACCAACATTACGTATCTCTCGTGTTACCACAAGATGTGCTTGAAGATGACATTAGTTAGTGGATATATCATGAAGAACCTGAGCCTAATCCTCCCTTAAAGGAATATTTTCAAGAGATGTATCCTTGGCCCTCTAAGTATGCTGAGAAATATAATTATTAGGGGATAGGCCTTGGTCCAGAAGAGCTAGGAAGAAAGCAACCGATTGACACTTCTATACGTCCAAGAAACTCAGGCTTGGGCTATGGTAAAAATCAAAAGGGTCCCGTAGCATTGAATTGTACTTCTAATAATGTCAGTGTGGATGATGGTCTTTTGGAAGACAAACCATAGGAAGAATCTATCATACATGCATACAATGATGTAGACCATGTAGACCTTTCCTCCATGTTCAAATGCCTATCTGTTTGCACCATTAGCCTTTCCCTTTGCCATCCCGAACTCATAGACTGGGACCTACGTGATAGTACACCAATTGACACACTTCCCTCAATGGATTCATATGTACATATCATGGGATTGGGGGAAGATGAATGCCCTAGTCACAAAAATAAAAAAGGGTCACCTAGTGAAAACCTCCCTGAGGCACTTCTTGACTTAGAAAAAGTCAAAATAAAGGATGTATCTAACAGCGAAAACCTCAATGAGGCACTGAAAGATGGGGATGTTCATCTTCCCCTTGTGGGAACATAATTTTCTGAACGATCATCCATTCTAATCGAGGAAATACAAGAAGTAAATTTGGGAACTAAAGAAGATCCCAAAGTCACATATGTAGCTAAATCACTATCAGAGGAAGAATACTCTACCATTGTTTGGCTCGTCAAGGAGGGTATCATCAAGTTTGCATGGAATTATTTAGATATGCTGTGTCTTGATCCTGCTTTAGTTGTCCATTACTTGGATGTACATCTTGATGCAAAACTAGTTAAGTAGAAACTCTGCAAAATGCATCCGCAAGTGGCTCTATTGGTTAAGAAGGAATTGGAGAAATTGTTGGAAGCCAATTTCATAAGACCTATTGACTACTCCGAGTGGATCTCCAATATTGTGCCAGTAGCCAAACCAAATGGTAATATTAGGATCTGTACAAATTTCAGATACCTCAATAAATCTTGTCCTAAGGACGATTTCCCCTTGCCAAACATCAACATGTTGGTTGATTTAACTATAGGACACGAGATGCTATCCCTCATGGATGGATTCTCTAGATATAATCAGATTAGGATTGCACTTGAGGATCAATATAAAACAACCTTTACCACACCTTGGGGTATGTTCTGTTATAATGTTATGCCCTTCGGTCTCAAGAATGTGGGGGAAACATACCAATGTGCAATGACAGTCATCTTTCATGACCTTATCCACATCATCATGGAAGACTATTTTGATGATCTATTAGGGAAATCTAGAATGAGAGAAAAACACCCTACAATCCTAAAGAAGATTTTCAAGCATCTAGAGCATTACAAGTTGCACCTAAATCCGAAAAAGTGTGTGTTCGGGGTTACGATAGGAAAGTTATTGGGCTTCATAGTCTTCAGACAAGGCATAGAAGTGGATCCAGCTAAGGTTAAAGCAATTATGGACATACCACCACAACACAATCTAAAATAGTTAAGGAGTCTCCAAGGTAAGCTGCAAGCCATCAAAAGATTGATAACACAGTTGGATGACAAGTGTCAACTATTCACACACCTCTTGAAAAAGAATACATCCTTCAAGTGGGATCCTGTGTGCCAGCAGGGTTTTGAAAAGATTAAAGAGTATCTGGCTCATCCTCCCATCATTATGCCTCTGATCTCAGGGAAACCCCTCTTATTGTACATTTTAGCTACTTTAGTGGCACCGAGGGCATTGCTAGCACAACATGATGAGTCTTCCAGAGAGTGTGCGATCTATTATATCAGTCGAACCTTAGTCAGCTATGAACTCAATTATTCTTCAATGGAAAAAGCCTGCTTAGCTGTAGTTTTTTGTTCACAAGAACTTTGACACTATATGATCAATCATCCAGTAAAGTTAATATCAAAAGTCAACCCACTCAAGTACTTGCTATCTTGAACCACCTTGACTAGTCACATGGCTAAATGGGTCATGTTGCTAAGTGAATTTGATATAGAATATGTGGATCACAAAGCTATTAAAGGGTAGGTGATAGCGAATCAGTTAGTCGATGCTCCCTTTGTCGATGCACATCCTTTGGTAACAAAATTCCCTGATGAAGAGGTCTTTACAATAATAGAAGCAGCCATATGGACACTTTACTTTGATGGGTCATACACACATCATGGAGCGGGGGTAGACATCTTTTTTGTCACCGCCCAAGGTGATTATATCCCAAAGTCATTTAGATTGGATTTTCCATGCACAAACAATATAGTTGAATATGAAGCTCTTCTCACTGACCTTAGAATCACATTCAAATGGAACATCACTCACTTGAGAGTCTTTGATGATTCACAATTAATCATTAAGCAGATCAATGATGAGTTTCTGACAAAAGATGATAAGCTATTGCCTTATAAGCGTATGGTCGATGACTTCAAAAAGCATTTCACCTCTATTCAGTTCGACCAAATCCCTATAGTACAAAATAAGGTTGTTGATGTGATGGATACAATTGGTTCTTTAATTAACATGCCCAAGGATCAAACAGACTGTGAGTTCCTGGTTGAACAACTATTAATCCCTACGTATGACATGCCTGAGAATGAAATGGTGTGCGAAATTGTAGGTCTTGCATCCCCATGGTATCATGATATCTATGCCTATCTTCATGACAACATCCTACCCCCTAACCTTACATGCAACCAACATAAATCCTTCATTCAATGCACATCTCGTTACACCATCGTAGGTGATACTCTTTATTGTCGCAGATATGATGGAACTCTTCTCTAGTGTCTGAACAAGACCAAAGCTCACACTACATTGAAAAAAGTACATAGTGGTGTTTGTGGGGCCTATTCAAATGGCATGGCCTTAGCTAAGAAGATTCTTAGAGCATGACTCCTATGAATTTGTGAAGAAGTGCTTACCTTGCCAACAACATGCGGACTTGATACATGCTCCTGCTCAGGATTTGGAACCCATCATAGCACCATGGCCTTTATCTCAATGGGGTTTTGACTTAGTCGAAAATATATACCCTCCATCCTCTGATGGCCACATTTTCATTATCATTGCCACTAAGTACTTCACCAAATGGGTGGAAGCAATGCCACTCTCTCAAATAATGGGTACTCAGATATCAAAATTCATCCTCTTCCATATTCTCTCCAGATATGGAATTCCCTCCACCATCATTTCCGACAATAGAAAACCATTCAAAAACTAGGTTGTGAAACATGTGTGTGACACCTTTCATATCCATCATCGGTGGTCTACACCCTATTACCCTCAAGGTAATGGACAAGCTGAAGCCACTAAAAAAACTTTGACTAAACTTCTGAAAAAGGTTGTCAACAGTACTGGTTGAGATTGTCACCTCCACATCCATCCTACCCTTTGGGCTTACCTTACCTCCATATGCACTCCCACAAGTGCCACTCCATATTCCCTCATATATTGTGTCGATGCCATCTTGCCGATTGAAGTCCAGATCCCCTCGTGAAGAATATATTTGAAGAATCTCATCACTGAAGAAGACGCACGGGTTGCTCTCCTTGCTCAGTTGGAGCTCTTAGATGAAAGAAAAATCAAAGCATATAATCATCTCCAGGCATATCAGAACCATCTTAAGAGAAGCTACATCAAGAAGGTTTGTCCTCACCAATTCAATGTTGGTGATCTATTCCTTAAGGAAAATCAATGCAATCAACAAGATAGGGATGCAAAGTTCCTTTTTAAGGAAATCTTCTCCTAATCCCAAGGTACTGGCAAGTACCTCCACATCACATGTCCTCTTTCCACCTCACCTCCACATGGAAAGATGTGAGGGCTTGTGAGTCCTCAACTCACCACAACCCTTCATCTTGTCCATGTTGGCTAAATCCTAGCCATCTAATTCTCTAAAGAATTCTCTCCTAAAATAGAGGATTTCTCATTCATTTTTCATTATGCATTCACAACTCTCAAGCTCTCCAACTTTCAAGTCTTTTCATTCAAGCATTCTATTGCATTCACGATTATTGCACTCCAAGCTCACTTTGCATTCATCTCATACACTTATCCAAATACCCACATCCATTATTGCATTCCCCATTGAATCCTCATCCATTTGCATATCATTTCAGGCGATTTTCCATCAAGGAGCACACAAATTATTAGCATCAAAGGGCCAAACAAAGGATCAACTTGAACAAGGTATAATCTTTCTTTTGTTCAAGTTCAACTAGGCTTATCTTGAGGTGTTGTCTTGTGTTTCTTTCCTTTTGCATTTTGTTCATTTTTTGCATTATTTAGGGTTAGAAAAACACTGCACACATTTCTGGATCTGGGGCATAAGGGCTTGCTACACCTGAAGGAGAGCCTCTAGAAGAGCTTATCAAAATCATGAATTTGAAACGGTTTTATACCTAAGTCAGTTGGGTTCTCTTATCTTGCAAAAATCAGAAAAATCCAAAAAAAAAGTAAAAAATTGTCAAAAATACAAAAAAGAGAGAGTCAAAAATCCAAAAAAAGTAAAGAGAAATAATTCATCCTATGGTGAAAACCACCCTTGGTGGTGCCTTGGATAAGTACGGTTGGTAAAAACCTGACAACAGGCACCATCCATAGAGGGCTGAATCATTATCTACCTTGCATCCTAGTTACTACATCTCTCCATCCATCCTATCCTCATATCCAATCCTGATATCCTATCCTATCCTGTCACTTCATCCTCATCCCATCCTTGGTCGCTTGGTATCTTTTGATTGAGCATCAGACGATCTACATCAGCTATCCACAATCTTGAGCTTTTAAACCTAATATGAGCTTGTGTCGTCTGTCAGTATTTTTCATTGGTCTGCGTCATCACCTAGAGTCCATCATGTCGGTCATCATTTGGTCTCGTCCTCTCCTCTCATTAATAGTGAATCCTTTGTCAGTCCTTCCTCATTGTGTCGTGTCAGTCCTCTATCCTTCGTCGCTTGTATTTTCTGAACTACGTTGCCCCTATGCTTTCACATAGGCAAGGTTGATCATTTGATCCTCCCCCGGGGAATTTGTCCATCTTTCTTGTCATCATCCATCATTGGTCTCCATTTTTCCTCTTTCTACTCTTATCCATGGTCTTTTATTGAACTATGAGGGCTTTGTGCTTTCACGTAGGCAAGGCTAATCTATGATCATCCCCTAAGCCCCTAGGTCTTTAGGGTGTGTCAGTCTTGTGTCTTGTGTCGTGTCGTCAAGTGTGTCCCTATCTAGCTAGTTCTTAACAAATGAGATCCACCGATATAATCAAATCCAATCGGCTTCAAATATTCTGTGTCATGTGGGTCATTTAATTTAGTTTCCATCTTTGGTCTCAACAGGATACATCCTTCCTAACAGACCTCATCAATCCCATCCACCCCTTTTGATCCTGTGGCAAAGGATGTTTGAAATTGATTGTGACCTTTTGATACTTTTGACTTTTGTTTATCATTCAATCTCTTTATAACACATCATCATGGTTGCCTTGATTCCATCAGATCATGGTGCGCTTTGACTGGTAAATATAGGGGCATATCTTGATCTTTTGCTTGTTGTTGTCTTCTTGGTTATCCTGCATAGTACCCACTAAGATCCCTGTGATCTTGTGTTACGTTGGGGCATCCTATGTGCTTGTGGTTATCCCAATGCCTGGCCTGACCAAAGTCATCGCGACTTTGGGGTGTTGGGATGACCTCTTTGTTTGTTGTGTTTGTTTTATGCATTAGATATTAATCCGCCTTGGTTATACATACCCTGGCACTTGGTGTCTTATGCTATAGAAAAAATCAGTGCTCTTAAAGATGGAAAATCATATTAGGATTGCATTTCATTCATCCTTGCATTGCATTAACCTTCACCCATTCTTTTCCCCAACCTAGGATTGGTAATTTTGGTTGTGCGAGAATTCCTCCCATCTCTTGTTCTTCTCAAGATGCCTATGGTTCTTGACAGGTGTAGTCTCACACCCATCCTATTTTCTTTAGTACTTGGCGGGATGTCTCCATCATATCAAGCATGGTACACAAATAAAGGAGACTTATTAATGATATGCGATCCATTGTCACATATATCATCCTTCATTTTGTAATGATTACAAGTAAGTACTTGCCATTTAGTCCATCATTTACATTCATATAGGTTGCATTATTCTACCTGCTTTGAATCCATCCCTATCATTCATAGATTGGTTATTCTAAGCCTCTTAGATTCATTTTTCATTATCATGCTAGGTTGTTTAGATTAATTTTGGTTATTCTAAGCATCTTAATATTACATGTTTATTGCATTCATCTAATAGCATAGATACATTTTACATCCATATCATCATAAATTGCAAAACAAT
Organism: Sequoia sempervirens; assembly: GCA_007258455.2. Lineage (NCBI taxonomy): Eukaryota > Viridiplantae > Streptophyta > Pinopsida > Cupressales > Cupressaceae > Sequoia > Sequoia sempervirens. The sequence continues at coordinate 19,923 of VDFB02180079.1, forward strand.
AATATGCATACACATACAAATCATTAGTCCCATAAATCATCACATAACACATCATATCCATCTCATAGGACATCATCCATCCTACATCACAAGTGTTAGGCACAGTGCATTTCATGTTATCCATATAGGTGTAAGCACAAATCATTATAAACACATATGCATATCATAATCATCTGCAAGTCATAATAAATCACATCTATATGTACATACATCATAAACATCCATCACATAATAACACATGGTGTCGAAATGGTCATCGCATACCATATAAATATCAAAAGTACAATGTCCATAACATCAAAATACATATCCATCATATACATTAGTAATCATTCAATAAAATACAAGTACAAGGCTCTGAATGTCATATCTATCGCTCTATACTACCCATCCACCCTGCACCTGTCAAAAATAGATATCTTGTCATTTGTCCTCTATCCTCTCTAGTGTGAGCTACCCACATTTGACCTCTGTGGTGGGTCAGGTACTAGCCCTCTGCACGGGGGAGTCACCTGATAGTCGCTATACCCCCGAGTGTGTGTCCCTAATGACCGAGATGGTGCAAGCTTATGAGGCACTTGTTAGACATAGCCAACTACTCATTGTGTGGGATTTGGAACTACCTACTGATAAGTGAACATCTAGTAGGTCGACTCCTTCATGCACTCATCTCTCTCAGCTGCCTGATAGCCGGCTACATTTCACTCTACCCTGTATTTGTCTCAATCCCCACAAATGGATCTCCTTTCCTGCATCGACGCATCTTGAGCTAACCACAACTGATTGATCTCTACCTGGGTACGATCTCTCACTGTGTCTCTCCTCCTCCGTGGCCCATGCCTGTGCCTTTGCTACATCTCTCTCTGCAGTGTCTACACATGTAGCCCTGTCTCACCTCCCTCACCTTGCATAGCCTGTACCTGTACCCATGCTGCATCCCTCTCACCCTGCATGGCCTATACCCGTGCTTCTACTACGTCTCTCTCTCCCTGCATGGCCTATGCCTATGCCTATGCTACATCCCTCTCTCGTTGCAAGGCCTGTATCTGTGCCTCTATTGTACCCCTCTCACCCTGGAGTGTTTGGATCTATACCTTTGCTATGTCTCTCTCTCTGCAAGGTTTCTAGCCAAGCCTCTGCTGCCTCTATCCTCTCTAGTATCAACCCTCAGTCCTTGAGTGCTTCCTCCACTACTTCTACCTTGTCGTGGAGCTCATCCCACTCCCTCCTCAGCTCAGTCCTCTCCCATAGTAGTCCTATCACCTGTCCCCTCAAATCCTCCATATCCCTCTCTACCTACTGTCAGACCTCTGTTGATACTTGATTCGCTGCTCCTCTAGGATTCTGCTATCCCCCTTCCTATAGTATGGTCACCTTAGCTTGTAGTCTTTCTTGATCCCAACTCACCCTGACCAACTCCTCATGCTCTCTCTACACCTCTGCCTCCAGTTGAGTCACCTTTACTCTCAAACTGCCAGCCTTGCGCTACAATCTAACCCTCTCCCTCTCCACCTCCTATAGCTACAAGGATAAATGGTTGAATAGATCTCTATAGTCCCCCTATTCCTTTTCCCATACTCTGGCCACCTCTGCATGTAGCCTACTCACCTCAGCTCCCAGCCTGCGCCTCTCAGCCTTTGAATCTCTAAGCCTCTGCTCTACAATCTGTAGCCTTGCCTGGGCCCCTCTCAATAATATGGCAGGGTCCTCCAGTGGTGGCAGTACATATAGTACTATGGCCAATGACTCAACCTTGAGAGAATCCACCTCCATCACATCCTCCTATGGAATGTCTCTCTCCTCCTCTACCTCAACCTCCTCCTGACCTCTCCTCGACTGTCCTCTCCTTTGCTTCACTCTCTGTGGTTAGTCCTCTATATCCTCATCAGCCTTAGCCTCCTCATGACCTCTCCCTTGCTATCTCCTCTCCTCCTCCCTCTCAGCTATCTAGCTAGTCTGATCCCATCCTTCAACCCAAAGCTGAGTGCCCCTACAATCAGTTGTATAGTAGTGATCTGGTCTGGTATATGGCGTTTCCACCATTTGGAGAACCTTACTATAGTCCTGACACCTTCTCTCCCTCCATGCCTTCCTAGGTAAGGTACCTCCCATAGCTACTCCCACTGCTATGTCATATACTCAGCCTCAATCTATTCCCCCCATGGTCTCTCTCACATGAACCGTTTGAATCATTGTGGTCTTGCAAGAATGTCCTACGTAACTCCGAACTATCTCTGCACTCAGTCTAGCCTATGTAGCTCCACTATGTAGGGCTCCCTCCCCACCAAGTAGCATCTTGCACAGAAAAATACTTTGTGCCTCTCCTTATCATCCCGACATGCTATGAATCGTTGTGTCATGTATGGCCTCCATACTATCTGATCCTCCCATAGATCATCTAGCCTCCTCCTCCAATAATCCAGATCACCCTTGTGTGGATAACTCAATTTCCAGCCTGACTCCTATCCATACCACCACACCATTGCCTCTCTCTCATTCTACCACCCTCTTGCTACAACTCCTGGCATGGCCACACAGATGTGCTCCCACACCAAGACTTGTAGTAGCGTCACATGTGTAACACTGACTACATTCTAATAGCAGACTATATGCATATCTCTGCATATCTGTGCTAACACGCATGGCCCCCATGTGAACTCTCCATCCTGTTGCTCCACTATGTGTCTGACAACCTCCATGAACTTGAGGCTGTAGAATTGACCGCTCCTATCTGGCAATAAAAGCTTACTAATCAAATCGTAGAGGTATAAGGGTAGCAGAGGTACCCCCAACCCCAAACACTTGTCTATATCCAATACCAACCCCTGCACGAGTAAGTCCTCTCACCCAAATAGGACCCATAGGGTCTAATCCAACTCTTTCCCTTCTGACCTCATCCAACTCACGAGGTGCGCAACTATCGGTAGCCACAATATCCTCCATACGTCCTCTAAGGTGATGATCATCTCCCCTGTCGGGAGATGGAATGCCAATGTCGCTGAATCCCATCACTTTATCAAAGCTGTTAATAATGCTTGGTGCACCCTAACAATCAGATAATCTAGCATATGGAGTAGACCTGCTTGTGCTAGTGCAACATGGTCCTCCTCGTTCATCACTGCGATCGTCGCCTGCAACACCTCCAAATGTCTCTCATGCATCCACACACTCTCGAACTACTACATTCACATCACACATGTCAGCCATTTACATCATCTTCTCTTCTCTTCTATCTTCTTCCTTTTCTCCCCTACCCTGGGGTATCTTCTCAACATTTCCCCTCCCTTTGGGAAAAATTTCCCAATTTCCCTTTTTCCCTAGTAGAGTCGCCCTTGTCCCTTTTCTAGGCATCTTGGCCCTTTTTCTCCCTCCCATTGCCCCTAGGTCAAGTGAGCCTTCCCATCGAGCTCCCTCACCCATCGGGCTGGTGGTGTCGTCTGTCCGTCTGATGGGTGGTTTCGCCCGATGGATGGCGAGCCCGCCTGTCTGACGGGCTATTCCGCTTGGCGGATGGTGGCCCCACC
>VDFB02180080.1:0-24934 GCA_007258455.2 Sequoia sempervirens
AGGCTCTATCAATCAAACAAATCAAACAAACAAATCATGTTTTGGCAAATATTTTCATTGGCTTATTGACTTTATTGGCTTATTTATCTTATCATTTATCTTGAATTGATGACTAGGATTCATGTTACTAGCTTTCTCAATGATGTCCAATGAAGGATTTAGAGAAGCAACGACGTATCAGAATTCTATTTTCTTTGACTGTTGTCTGTCGATTGTCTTTTAAATTTGATTTTGAGTCATGTTACTAGTTTCCTCAAGGATGTCCCATGAAGGATTTAGAGGAGCAATGACGTCTCATGACCTGTCTTTTCTTTTGTTTGTTGTCTATGGTTTGTCCTGACAAAAAGACTGGGGCAATGTGTGCCCTTAGTATGAGTTAGTGACAATCCTTGTCTGCGACTGTCTGTTATTAGCAAGTGGATGACCTTGCACACCTTGATTTATGTCATATCCTGGTGTTTGTCTCCATTTGTATTAGTTCCGCCCAATGATGATAAAGTGCAATACCTTTTGTGATACGGTAAAATATCGAAGATTCCTAACACTAACATTTATCTTTTGTCTTTTCATTCTTTGTCGATCTTCCATTCCGCATTAACAATTCTTCTTTCTTGCATTATGACGAAGTCCTGTGACACAAAATGGTATACATCATCCTGCATCAACATACATGTTAGAAGCATACATATATATAGGCATATTTCACATTTAGATTATCATGACATAATAGACAATAATCATCATTTAACATTGCATATCATAAGTAATAAACTGTAAATACATACATCACATTACATTTGTATAGCATAACATGTCATTATATATATAACATCACATACCATCTCATCATCATATAGAATCATATGTCACATAGAATCAAATTTATCGCATTAGTTGCATTAACAACATAAAAGTACATACAACCATCCATCACATAGGCATATCATATAGACATCACATGTATAAATCAAAACTGCATAATCAATAAATAAACAATGCATATCATACGAATCGCCGCCAAAATCATATATACATATCGCTCATATGTGTCACATCACAATGTCATAATGTATCATAAATACATGGAAGCCCGTAGGCTATCGGATCAAAATACAATGTCTCAAATGGACCTCAAAACTGTATCTCTATCCTGAACTACCACTGCCATCATGTCGGGAGTGTGTAGGAGACTGATGCTGGGAACCTGCTGATCTCAGAGCTGTGGGAGGTCTGTCATATGGCCCTGCTCTGCGTGGCTGATCCACTCCCTCTGTGCTCACTGTCCGTGTGTGGGTCCTAGTCTGAGACCTACTACTCTGTGCCGCTGAAAAGCTAGGAGCCTGTCTCTCTATGGGAACCTCTGCCTCATACAAGTCTCGGTAGTATCTCTCCCTCTCGCCGGCTCTGACCAACTCTCTGGAAAATGCTGCTGATGGTCTTGTACATAATGTCCTGAGCTCTGTGAATCTCTGCTCAATCTCCTGCCGCCGGGCTACAGCCTGATCTCTCTCTATCAAGGCTCTGTCTCTCTCCACCCTGTAAGCATCTCTCTCTGCCATCAACACCCTCATCTGCTCCTCCAAGGAGGCAACCTGGGCTCGTAATATATCAGTGTCGGGCGCCTCTGCCTCTGTCTCATCCTGGCGGACCCTGTCTCGCCCATCCTCCTCCTCGTCCATCTCCTCCAGGATCTGATCCCTGATCTCTCTCTTGTGATCATCCTCCTCCTCATCATCCTCCTGGTAGGCACCTAACAATCCAAGGGCATCGACCTCTGCCTCCTCTCCTACTGCCTCCTCTGCAATTGCCTCCTTGGCACCTGCCTCTGCCTCTGCTGGGATGTCAGGGATGTCTGGGATAACTGCCTCAGCCGACTGCTCCTCCTCGCCACCTCTGGGCACATCTAGCATGGCCACATCCTCCCTCCTCTACCTCCTCGACCACCTCCTCTGCCCCGTCTACCTCTGGGACCTCTAACACGCCGCTCTACTGGTGCTGGCTACCCTAGATCTGTCAAAGGAGTCAGCCTGTGTAGTGCCCACCACTGATCATAAGCTGGAGTCATCCCTGGATCTGCTGGTCCACCCCTCCATCCCCATGCCTGTGCCTGTAATCCATCAATATCTGCCTCTGCTGTGGCAACTGGAATCTCTGGCCCCCACAATAGGACAACAGACTCTCATGAGGACTCAAAACTTCGCCCCTCGCAGGTACATCCCCGTCCATATTGTCTCAAAACCCGGTCCGCAACTGCCGCTCTATGATGTGCATATGGGACACTGTCCGTCCCACTAAATACTATGTCTGTCGACAATATGGCAAATGCTCGCCCTCATCTGACCACACCTCGCAGCCTAGGTATGGTCTCCATGTAAACTCCTGCATCAGGTCTATAGCATGTCTATAATAGCCCGTGTCTCCAATGTGGTGCTGAGTGGTGGCTCCCGCATACCGAAAGGCGTAGGGCGCTCCACGAGCTAGATCTACTGTCACCGGTGGTCTAAAGATAGCAATATGCTCCCACGCCCATACCATCAGGAGCGTGGTGCCACAGCTCATCGACTGTGCCTCTCTATAGGCAATGTCATGAAGGTGGAAGTATAGCATCCCCAGCACACACGAACCCCAAGCATATACAACTCGGCGCTCTAGCATGCCCACTAGCATCTCACCCCATCCCACAGGGAATCCATGACCTCGGCGATCAGGCAGTACAATACCACCTATCAGTGTCGCTACTAGACAGTCTAACTGTCTATATCTCTGGGCCAATACCCGCCATCTAATCTCATAATCATCCACCCCTAGCTGTCTAACGTCCGCATGGGGGTAATATCTACACATCTCGGCTATACCCCTCTGGGTATCATAGACCACCCGTGTGCCTCTGATAGGCAGTCTCAGAATCCTATACACGTCCTCCAAAGTCACTGTAGCCTCTCCAGTCGGAAGATGGAACGACGATGTCTCCGAGTGCCACCGCTCACATAGTGCTGTCAGCAAACCCCGATTTGCCCTAATCTGGGGCATATCGGTCACGTGCAACAAACCCAAATGCCATAAAGTCCGTCGCTCAGCCGGCCGTAGGCTATCTCTGAATCGAAATGTCGTGGGTCTCGACTCACGTGTGTAGATAGGGTCAAGAACAACCTGCAACACCATGCCTCATGTCAGCCTGAATCATCTACCCTAGTGGAAAATGAATGTTTTGACATAAAATGCAAATGCGTCGTTATTTTGCAAATGCGTCATTTTTTTAAACACATGCGTTGCTTTTATACAGATGCGGTCCACAAATTACAAGTGCGTCATTATTAATCAAATGCGGTTAATTATTATCAAATGCGTGCTAAAATCAACATTTGCGTTGCATAATCTCAAATGCGTATCAAAAGAAGCAAATGCGGCTACAAATATGCATATGCGTTTCAAACAATCACATGCGTTTCAGAATAAACAAATGCGTATCATAAAATGCACATGCGTAGCTAAATTTCAAATGCGTATCACAATGATCAAATGCGTAACACAAAAAACACATGCGGTTATTTTTCTAAACTAAGCCTAAATGTTGGGCGTTAAAATGCACATGCGGCTTTTCGCAAACAGATGCGTCGTTCGCGCATACAGATGCGGTGCAAATTAAAATGTGACGCACAACTAAAAATGCAATAAATACCTTAAAATGCGCGCAAATAAAAAATTTTCAAAGGACAAGTTTTAGGTCCATACCGGGGGGTCCGCGCCGGCTGGTCTCTGGAACGTCCTGATCCTGTAGGCACGATGATGGGTGGCTGGAACTGGAGACATCCTCGCTGAAAGTCAGAGCAAACTTTTCAAATCTCTCAGCTAGGTGGGTGCAAATGAATAGTTTTTCACCCCAATTTCAAATATATATCTAGACTTAGGTGGCATTTCCTTCCTTCTGGCCATGTAAACTTCCATTTTCTATCATCCCGTACCCATCCCTCCCATTTCCAAACCCAATTCCGTCAACTGCATTGCATTTCTGCCTATCTACTGGACTAATTGGGCGCATTTCCAAATTTTTCTGAACATTTCAAAAATTTGTCAATTTTCCCGAGGGGGCATACCTTCACCTGTTCTAATCCGGAACTTGACTGGGGCATATTTTCATTGATTTTCTTTGACACAACGCCTAAACGACATTGTATCAAAGAGGGGCAAATGTAGACAGAAATCTGGTTTAAGCCTGCGACTTCTATATTCTTCATAATTCTTATTCTTCATGGTCTTGATTAAATAATCTTAATTATTTAATTAATTCATCTTTTATTAATTCTTCTACAATTAAATAATCTTAAATATTTAATTAATTCACTTCTCTTTATTCTATCTAATTAATTAAATAAACGCTTTATTTAATTATGTTACTAATTAACCTTCTTCTTGTTAAATTAAATAAATCATTATTTAATTTTACCTTTATCATATTTCAACTATAATTAAAAAATTTTTATTTAATTATTCATTTAAAATCCTTCGCCATTTAATTAAATAAATCTTATTTATTTAATTATCCTTCAATATCGAAGTCTCTTGAATTAAATGAATTATTTAATTCATTAAGTCTATTTTAACACATTCTTCTATATTTTAGATAATTATGAGTTATCTAAGTATTCACTTTTACTCAACTCGACATCTATTTTAATCGCTCGCTTAACTATTGATTTAATGTCCGAGTGGCGCCTTCGAGTAATCTCTTCGCCTTAATCATGCAATCCTCCAGCTTCTAACTCATTTAAGTGTGCATGCATATTAATTAAATATTCTTATTTAATTAATTAAATGCCAGCGCATTCAACAGAGTCGTATAATCAATCTTTCCCTTTGTCATGCAAAGATATTTCTTATGTTTTCAATACCAAGATTTAAATGGCATTTAATCTTAATTCTATTTTCTAATGAATAATCGTTCAATACTATCAGCTTATCTAATTGCATGTCTAATCCCAATATCTCAAATCATTCTGTTTTCTCAATCTTGTTGAATAATCAATTTTCTATAAATTGATTTTTTATTCTTCATTCCAATCTCTCAAATTTGATAACTTTTGAGAGCACCTTTGTCTTGAATCTTCGATATTTTGCTAATCTTTATCATTAGGCTATACTTGCACGAACTTGAAAATCCGAGGGCAATTATACTACACAAGCAAAATGGAGAAGGGCAATCGAGATGAATCATGGAAATACGTTTGAAAATTGGTGAGATTGTTCTAGTTTTAATTACGTTTTTACTTTCCCATGTTCTTTGTTGCTTAACGTATGAATTTGCATGTTAGATTTAGTATTGTATGCATGTGTGCTTCTTACGATCTAATCTTTCTGGTGTGTCTATTGTGCAAAGCTCTTATTTGGCGTTACGCCTATCATCATTCCCAAAATACTCATAGAATTGGAAGAATGAAGCAAAGAGAGCGAAAACAAAGAAAAATCCTTTTGGGTCAACATGGAAGAGACCTAAATGTCTTGATGCCTTGCATCATCCCCTAAAGGAAAATACAAGACAAAATGAAAAACGCTTACAACATAGAGAAGAATGAAGATACATATAGAGGAATGCACAAAAGAGAGAGGTACATCAAACGAAACGTCACAGGGGGATCACATTACGCACATGGAATCACATTAAGAAAAAAATAGGGAAAAGACAAAATACTAGTAATGCATAGGTGAATCAACCTAAAGTAGGTCATCCACCTCCCAATCTTAGTTGGTATAAACATAAGGCGGGCAACTAGCTAAAGGGAAGACATCAAGTGTCAAACTAGGAAAAGGCTATCAAACTCTCGCCTGTACTTTGTGCAAGGTAGGAATGAGCCAAGATAGGTGATTAAAATGAGCTCCTTTCCTTAAAGAAAATGATTTCAATGAGTGTAATTCATGTAATAGTGAGAATGTTTTAAGACTCTACAACTATTACATGGAAAGGAGCGAAAGGGCATGATATTCAATCACTGGGTGACAATCATTGCCATCAAAGTGAAAATTACTCAAGACCAATTTGAATGCTCAAAACTCATCAATACTATGTCTAAGAGTTTTGTGGTATCGACAATATGGAACATTTGCATCTTTAGGATATAGTTTTATCTTTTCTTTCATAGGAGGTAATGTTATAATCTCTTGGTTTAGAAGTAGTTGAAGTTTTCTTTCACTTTCAAGTGGCTATCAAGGGAATTTTAGTTTCTTTAACTTGTAAGGCCTCTTATGCTTGCTATATTCACCGACTTCTCTAAATGAAAATGGGGTAGGAGGTCCCAATATGCTCTTGTCTTTGTTATCATTGTTCTTAGAAGGTATGGGTTTCTCTTTAGGAATGAGCACACTTATGTCGAGAGGAGGGTATAAGACAATCCTACCATCATCATGAAGCAATACGTATTTTTCAGGGATTAGAGCTTTTATGTTGGGAGGTGAACCTTGATATCCTAACTCTTTGGTACTCTTAGTGGGTATTTTCTCTAGGAGTTGATGAATTTCATGTTCACTTGTTGTATCACATCCTTGTTTAATTAAGATTGTAAATCCTTTGCCATATGTCTCTTCAAGGTTAATTAATGTGTTGGTTACTATGTTGGCATAGCATGGTTGAATGTTTGCTTGTTTAGAGGAGCTAGGTTCACCTATGGTAGGGAGCTTAGGTTCAACTTGTGACTCAATTTTAGGATGTAAAAGACCAAACATTTCAAGTAGTGTTGGTTGTTTCATTAACGGATAAAATGATGCATTAAACTCAAGGTTGTTAACGCAAGCATTTATGAATTCATTCATGCTAGAATCATCTTCTCAAATGATTTCAACATCACGAGGAGGACATGCATTATGATTTGTGTGAGCATGAGTAAGTTCAATTTCATTAGGGTCATTTCCAAAAACATAACTTGAAACATTAACCAAAGAGAACAAGGATTTCCACATATTTCCTAAACAGTTCTCCACTTTCATAATTTCAGATGTAAACATAGTACCTTACTGATTACACAATGCAATAAGCTGAAAATGAAATGTTTGAATGCAATTTTTAATTTTAATAACATACTGAAATGAAGAAATTTAAGGTAAATTCAATGAATTTGATGAAACAATAGATCAGGAAACTAAAACACGAAAGTAACATCACCAAATAGAAGATAGAAACTAAGATATTAATGTCTTGAAAATGCAGATAAGTAGCTAATAGGGACTCATTCACTAGTAAGGGCGAATGGGTCATGGTTAGATGTTTCTAATATGTTTAAGTGGATTTCAGAGTGACTTTTGATGCTTTTTCAGTTGCCAGGAGGTATAGACAAAACCTGATTAGGGACTCATTTTCCAGTAGGGGCAAATGGGTCTTGGTTAGGTATTTTTAAATTATTTTTTAATTTTTTGCAAGATTTCAATGATATCCTCTAGTTCTAGGTCTAAGACAGTGAAGTTTAGTTTCAAATTTTCCATAAATGCAATGCAAAAATACAATGAAAAAATGAAATGCAAGACCTAGGTTGAAATGCAATTTTGTTTTGATTTTCAAATGCAATTGTATGAGATGCAAAATGGCTGATTTTTTTTTGTACTTTTTAGATTTAGAAAGATGTCAAATAATGCAATTCTAAACCCTAGATGAGATGCAAGATTTCAATGTAAACAACTCTAAAATGAGATATTAATTCTATGCAAATAAGATGCAAAATAGTGCAATATCTAATCCTATGATGCAATGAAAGACTTTAAAATTAGGAAACTCTAATGCTCAATATGTCAGGTTCACCATTTATGTTTGGGGTGAGAAATATGGTTAACCACAATGAGTTGACAAAGTGATGAACCACTTAATTTCTCACACAAAACAAAACAAATTTTGTAATTATGAGGGCCAAAAGGTGTAAATAACAATTAGAAAAATGACCCTAACTGTTATAACAACTATAAGGGAATTATTTAGAGCATAAAAAGTTGTGTACCCTATCAAAAAATTGTTTTAAGCTACAGAGGACTCATTCGCCTTTAGTGGCAAATGGGTCCCTATTAGGTTTTCTAAAACTGGGATCAACATCCCGTTCCTTGATGTTTGCACTCTCAAATTCTTGGTTATCAACTTCTGGAAGTATGTAGATAATTCTTTAGCTTCAAATATTTGATTTTGCACTTTGAATGACAACTTTGCATCCTTAATTTGACAAGTTTGACATTTTTTCTCTAAACTTGCTCCACTTGATCTTTAACTTGTAAATCTGCAACCACACATTCAAGGGATGATTTTTTTTTTGTTTATTAGAGAATGGGGATTTACCTCAGTCAAACCCCTTGTAGGTAATTAAACCAAATGATGAAATAAATGAATTGAAGAATGAAACATGAAGTATGTAATTGATATCACCTTGGATGGTGTCTTGTGAAACAAATCTACAAACTAGCACATAGTGGCCATGAAGAATGTAGATCTTGGATCCTTGAAAATGGTGTGAACAATGCTTGTAAGTAGATCTTCAATGCTACATCAACTTCTTAGCTCAACAACACACATTAATGTATCAAACCCTTTTCATGATGATATGATCTTGAATTTCTGCAATAGACTCTTAAAATATACCTTTTAAATGCCTTATGAATTCTCTTGAAATTGCTAGAATGCTTCATAAAAGTGTCAGGAGAAACAATGTGAATTAACCCCTTATTCATACTAAATTAGGAGATTAACCTTGAAATTCAAATAATTAAGGTTGACACTAGATCTAGAAAGAAAATTTATTAAATTCCCACCAGAATAAAATTTAAAAAGAGGGGTCTCATTGAGGGAGGACCCATTCACCACCTAGGGCGAATGGGTCTTGGCTCGGTTTTCTAGGACTTAACCCCGAGGGATGAAAAGAGCAATAAAAACCCATTTTAGATCAACTAATAAAGGGGGTCCTATTAAGGGAGGACCCATTCGCCACCTATTGAAAATGGGTCCTAGCACCATTTTCTAGGACCTAAATCTTCCCAATTAAATGTTATATTATTTAAATCATGGGTGTTAGGATAGATCTTTGGGAGGTGTCATAATTAAGGCTTAAATTTGAATAATAGGGGTTAATTAACTCCAATTAACCATAATTAATTAAGAACACCCTAGATAAATGTGAAATTTCTTTACAACACTTTACAACATTTAAATAAGGTACAACTTTAAATACATTTATTAAGAAGGGGCCCATTAAGCTTAATTAAGTAAATAAATCCTAGAAAAGTGTGAAAGTGTGTTACAACACTTCACAACACTTTTTCAAAGGACCAATTAAGGCATGTTTTAATCAAATAAAGGCCTTAGAATGATGTGAATGGGTACAACACATTACAACACCACTCCAAGATGTAGTTAAGTCCATTTTATGTCAATTATCTAAATCAAGTGTGAAAAAGGATTAATTTTTTCGAGGCTATAAGATCCCAAATGTATCTTCATTTTGCTACTCCAACACTTATAGTCTAATCCATCAAAGAGAAATACTTCTTTTGTAGATGATCCTTCCTGATTAGCCATTTTTGTGTTCACTTTACCAAGATCTACTTGATCTAATTAAGCTTTTCCTAGGGAACCTAGGGCTTTGATACCAATTGTTGGAACACAACAATCTATTGAGAGGGGGGTGAATCAGTAGATATTAAAACTTAGCCCTTAAAACCTTTGTGCATACTTAGCCCTTAATTAATATGATAGATTAATTCCTTTTAGATCTTTATGTTGATTTACTAAACAAGCAGAGAGATAAACATACAAAAACAAAGCATTACATAACATGATACACATGGAAAAGCCAAGATGGAAAAAACCATGGTGACAAAAGTTGCTTGAGTCTACTACTCAAATCTAGCATCACAAAGTAAATTTTCTATTACAATATTTAAGGGCACCAACCCTAAGGAAGCACCAACTCCCTGATTTAGGAGTGCCAACTCCAAGGAGACACCAATCTCCTACACTAAGAACATGAACTCATTTCTCTGATGATACCAACCAATCAGATTTACAAAACAACATTAAAATTTTTTATTACAATTCATGTTGTAGCTTTATAACTATACACTACTTTGTTGCAATCTCCACAACTTACTTTCTGATGCTGATGCTGCAATCTCAGCAACACATCCCTCTGCTCTACAATATCTTCTCTTCTGCACTTAGAACATACTTTGTTCTACTCTTTGAATATTAACCTGGACCTGAATCTCTATTTTTATTTTAGTTCTACTCATTGAAAATGTTCATACTCTGTCTGTTGCACTAATCTCTCATCACTCTTCCTCTGTTGCATACTCATCAATACTTGAATCTGTTCAACTCCTTCTACTCCTGCCAATTATTCTCACTCAACTCACATAAAATAGATACAACACTTAAAGATAATTTCATGATTATCTTCATTCTTCACTGACCTACAATCAATGACTCAAGATGTGTACCACCGTCCAGATCCTCTAGAACCTACAATTAGGATTTCCTTCATTCACAATCTTCTCTAGCAAGCTGTCTGTTCATCCCAAGCCTTGCACCACTGTCTAGCTCATCAAAAATATCTAATAGGGTTTATCAGATATCCTCATCATCACACTACCTCTTCGTTGAGCCACATGCCATAATATTTTTCAAATTTGAATCATTAACTAACATGATAGTCTGCAAAACCCTAAGACTACATGCATTAAATGTTATTCTTTGTTCATTCAATTTGATTATGATCTTCATCGATATGGCTATCTGTGTTGTCGACCTGTGCATTAAATCTCCAATCAGATAGTCACAAGTGTAGTTGAACAAATTAAATTCATTCACTATGTTGGTTACCATATGAAACCCTCATTTACATGGACTTAGCCATTTGTGATCTTCATCTTTGAATCTGGTCCATTGATCTTTGTTCTTCACGCCATAATCCTTTGGCTCTCTGTTGATCTAGACAACTTTAAAACATGATTGTTAGATCATCTTCTTTATCCATGTGCCATTGATCTTAGGGATATGTTAATGACCATCACATCCTTATACCCTTCAATCCTGACCATCAGATAAACAGTCCTTTAAGTCACAATCGCTAATCTCCTTTAACACTGCTTGCCATGGATGAGGTCCACCAAGACACATGTCCAAATACCGCTATCCTTTGAGCTCTAACAACAGGCCCACTGATTCCTAGTGGGCTGGTAGGTTGTCACCATTTTTCATCCACATCATTACCATGCAACTCACAACAACGATGTGAGTTGGTTTGTCAAGAAATTGATCTTTACCATCTGGACATGTTGACTTATACACTATTGACTCCTATCAATTGGGTGTTCCCCACTATCCACATTTCATCCTTGTTAGCATCATGCAACAACCATCACCTATGTGACTTGACATACCAGTCAATAACACACAACCACTTGTCCTCATACGTCATCAATCTCCATCATCAATCATGTCCATTGCATATCGCTCAAATTCTCAAGACACCACCAATCACTCACATAATGCAAAAAACCTCAATGATGACCATTAGATCATTCATCCTTCAAATCTACACCATTGATCATCATTCATTAGGTGTCACTGTAATTCATATGACTTCATATGTCATTGTCGTGATATGAATACATTTAGCGATCACCTTTGGATCAATGCCAACTAGTTTGCACCATCCCCTACTATATCACTGGCAAAGGACACGGGCGCATAGAATCTTAGTGAGTTGGTAGACTATTGCCACCTGTCACTTCTATCAATGCCATTCAACTCACAACAACGATGTGAGTTGATGCTTCACTCAACCACCTTGCACCACCTATCCATATGACATCGCATGCCTTTCCTACCTTTCACACTGTCAGGTCCTACCATCTATATCAATGGTCATCATCCATCCACCGTGGATTAATCTCCAGCATTCCCCACTACCTTGGGGGACTTAGCTGGGGCCCACCATAGACTCAAGGGGCTAGTGGGGAGGCTGTTAGATCTTGCTGCCTCAACCAACACCATCAATCTCACCAAAGGGAGATATTTGCATGATACTTATGAAATATTAAACGTGGCAACTATTTTCTCAACTGATAATTATTGGGAAGGGGGTCGGTAACCCTCATGACACCATAGGCTTAAGTTATGACTTAAGTTGCTTGCAACTTGGTACAACCATTCAATGAAAAAATAGAAAAACCATTTGAGTACTATGATGGAAACCATAGGGTTTATTTGATAAACCTTGAAACTGACTGAGAGCAAATGTAAATCAATTTTGGGTGCATTATACATCCTTTGGACCTTCTCATCACATTTATGAGAAGCTCTCAGAAAACCCATGTCAAATTTGCACTTTTTTTTCACTTTCAAACACTTGGAAGATCCTTATGCAACACCATATAAATATTGCATGACAATAATGTGACATTTGCAGAATCATGCTTCTTTCACCAATATTGTGTACCAACTCTTTCAGACATCTAGAAGAACCCTCTGCAATAACATGTCACCATTTCATGGCATTTTTGCAACTTTGCAAAATTTATAGAACATGCTTCTTTCATCAACAACCTGTAGGAAACTTCTAGAACTAGATCCACTACATCTCCATAGCATTCTTTGTCATCATTCCAACAATCTCCCTTACATAATTTCCCTTTTTGACATCAATGGCACTTTTACATTAATTCCAACATCTTCACTTGTAGGATTAGTTCCATCTCAGCTCTGATCCCTCTTTTGACATTAGCTCCATTTCACCATTGATCTATCCTTTTGAATTCAATGACAACAATAAACCAACAATTCCTTTATTACAAATTTCTCTTAATGGAATCATAGACGATAATTCTTATAAAGAGTAGAGACTTCAACAACTTCAGATGCTCGATGAACATTGTATACAAACTCTTGAATATATGCTATCTTATCATTAAATTTTTCAATGTAAATATAATGATAGTATTATCCATCATTCATTCAAGGTTGGTGACCTAATTATTTACAAAAATCAAAACAATGTGAATGTTGCATCAGGAGGAAAAGGAAAGCTTAGCTTGAAATTGTTAGGACCTTACATCATCATAGAAGTTTATGAATTAGGTGTATATCGAATCTCCACAATGGATGGTACACCTCTTATAGAACCTATTAATGCTATTAATTTACATAGATTTTATCCTTAGCATCATGTCATGTCATTTTTTGAATGGTATGCTAGTGTTTAGAGTAGGTAGATAAGTTAGACAAGTTTATTATCTATTTGATTTTTCATTACTTTGTTCATGAAAATCATTTGCGGTTCCTAAATTTCAGAGTAATTTTCTTCATGTTGATAATTACTTGTTAGCATATAATTCAACAATTTGTGAACCATGTTAATTAGATCATTATAGTATTTAATTTCTAAATTAGATCATAATGGTTTTATTTAGTACACTCTATTGTCAAGAGCCTTTGGGAAAGAGGAATCCAATATTGATGAAAATTGGATGTTCTATTTTATTAACATCATTCTAAAAGGAGAAGTCTTCTTGGACTATGAGAAAATTGTCTATGACACCATCCACGATTAAATTACTAAAGTGAGGGACACTAAACAATTTGTCATGTCATCTTTTGTGATCTATTATGTTGCAAGAGTTGGATTTTTTTAGGATTGAGTACTAGGAGGCTCAGAGGAGAAGGACAAGGAGAGAACAAGATTTAGGATTTTTATACCCAATTAGAGTACAAGGTGACTGAGAGGCACTTCAAACAGGTAAATGATGCTTTCCTATACCTGGCTATCAAACAACTCATAGGGGATACAAGCTTCATAATAACAACTTAGGAAGCCATTGCTTTAGTTGGGGAATGGGGACAATGGTTTATCTAGTTTCCAAAATCCACATACATCAAAGTCTTTGGGTATGATAAAGCACCTTTCTTGCTCCCAAGGCATTGCAGTGATAGGCTTATTTTGATTGAATTCTCCTGATAAATAATGGAGGTTAATTTGAATTTTTTTGATAAGCATAAAGCAAGAGGGTTCAAATACCCTATTCAACTTGGATTCTATTTGTGCCCATCTGTTGTAGCTACTAAGAAGGCTACTAAAGAGCTACAACCATCAATATGAAATAGTACATTGCAAGGGATAACTTTGATCCCAAAGGAAAAATGAAGGGCCCCTCTATACATCACTATTTTCTACACTATGAGCCAAACATTGAAGACTTTTGGGAAGATGTTCAAGATGATTTTGAGGTACAAAAAAGAAGACATGATAGATTAACAATCCCTCAAGTGAGAGAGTTCAAAATAAGGGATGATATCTTAGAAAGATTTCTGATGATGATCAGACATTAGATCCCTTGTATGACATACAAATAATTGGTACCAAGGTATAAGATCCAATTAATTGGATGGAGAAGGAGGATTTCTCAATTGATGATGTTTCAACAACGGTTGTCGATAGGAGTATCTCATGGGTGGAGCTCTAAATTAAAAACTATCAAGGGAAAGGTTTATCTATAAAGAAGAGAAATGATTTATCAACAAAAACTTCTTCCTCCTCAGGCTAAAGAGAATATAAGAGGTTGAAGAATAAGACACCACCTCAAGCTACCAAGGAAGAAGAGTTATTGATTGAAAAGGTAGAAGAGGTATTCTAGAAAGCCTCAACTACCTACAAGGCCGCATCTGCAAGAGTGGTTTCTAGACATGGGTTGATTCTAATCTCCCAAGTACATCCCACTGAGGATACTGTTGCAACAAAAGTTGCTCCCATTATTTCCTAAGCAACTAAATTGGCACTGGAAGTGGGGAAGGAAGCCCCAGTGATTGATGCAATAGAATATCCTCCTCTCACAAATACAAAAGAAGTTCCTTTAGGGTAAGAAGAGGAACAAGATAATTAGGTGGATGTACCACCCAAATCTCCTAAAGGTACACCCTCAAAAGAGAAAAATCTTGCGGAGGACATAGATCTTGAAGAAGAATGATATAATGGGGAGGACACCCAAGAATTTCATGGGGAGATTCTTGATATTGATGATAAAAAAGAAGAAGATACAAAGCATGTGCTCACAGAGAAGGAGAAACAAGAATTAATTGAAAACATGTAGAGGTAAGTAGACAAAGAAAAGGTTGATTAGTAGAAAGCTAAGCGCGAGAAGATTGAATAGGAAAAGGCCACTTCTTCAAAAAATATTGAGACAAAAAACCCCTCAAGAGAGCATCCAAAGGAGACTTTGAGAGCGGAGCAACAAGTATCTAAATCAATAGGGGTTCAACATCCTTGAAGTTGAAATTGGAGAAGAGGCAACAAGTAGTGGTCCAACCTCTGAGTTGGTAGGACAAGGTGGTCGAAGTGGAGAAGACCAAAATTAAGAAAAAATCAAGGGCTCTCCACTCCACTAGATTAAATGAGGCAGAGAGATGATTGCATAATAGATACCCCCATAGTGGATAAAGATGTCAGGGAGTTATAGGAAGTTGATTATTAGTTGTCAACTATAAATTTGGGTAAGAAGACTCAGGGAGAGAAAATAGCATCCTTGGACTTAGTTGTGAACTCCGTAAAAGACAAGATGATCAAAGACAAATAGTTGAAAGATGAGTTGAAAACTTGATTGGAGCAAATGAGGAGGTTATTGAGAGGTGTTACCTCTCTTTTTTTTTAGCAACCATCATCATTAGAGGCTCCCATTTTAATGAGAAAAAAAGTGGTTGATGACCTCAATGAAATGAAGAAAAGGCTCACATTTTTTACCAATGGATTAAGAAGTTATGGGAAGGAATGGATGAACTTCTGGTGTTAGGCTATAAGCAGTATGAGGAGGCTTGCTCTTTGGAAGAGAAATTGCAGTAGTATACCAATAATTTGAGAGATAGAGAAGAGAAGTATATAATAGACTTAAAGCAACTCATGGAGTTGAGTAAAATGGGTGCAAAAGAACTCAACCAATTTGGAATTTTGGGTGAAGAGGATATCGTTTTTGAAAACAAGTGCATTAAGATAATATTATTCCAGATGGAATTAATAATAGAGCATAGAATAATCTTGCGAAAGCTACAAAAAAATCTGTATGAGGACTCTTCAGTTTTTGAAAGCTTTATTGTTACAATCATTGGTCCAAATCTTTTATTGTTAGGTACACACAAATTGGACACTCTATAGGAAATTAAAGATTCCTAGAATAATAAACTAGAAGCAGAGATTAATTTTGAAAATGGTGATGAAGAGACAATTTTGGACAAACTGATGAACATAAAGGCTGATGTAAGGTGCGTAAAGAATGATATTCATTGGACGAAGAGTGACATACCAAGTAAATAGATGAAACATGAATGCTAAAACTATGACAAAAGTTTTGATAAAGCGGAAAAAGATGAAACATGAAGAAGCAACTTGAGATAAATAGTAAACGAGTCTTCAACTTGGGCTTCCAAATTCTAAAGCCCAAAAATGCTATGTAAAAAATAACTAATATATTTATAAAACTCCCTCTCATAATAGGCCCACTAAAATAATTGTCATAACTCCTTCCATACGATTATTTTTAGGCAATAAAGATTCTCCCTTTTACACCCACTTTCAACTATAATCAAATATGTCATACATAATTAGGAATATGGTTCTCCATAAAGCTAGTTTGTAATTCTTTGATGATTTCTTGTAATATAATATGTCATAAAATATTACATTATTCCCTCATTATGAATTCTCATGCTCAACTGTAGGCAAATACATGCAATTAATAATATTTTAATATTTATTTGACCTATTTTACAATTTTAACAAATTAAAACTTGGCTAAGACCAAAAAATATTAATTATTTTCCTAACATTTCCCTTTATCCGATGAAAAATATGAAAATGGGCTATTGCATCGACAAAAATAAATTAATTGAAAAGGGGATATTACACGAAATGTGATTATAGTGAGATATTTTCTTTTGATTTGACTTGGAAAATGAATCACAAAAGAGTGGCCTCAAAATGTGACACTTGTGTGTCATTCAAATGAATTTCCCTTCAACTTTATCTTGTACTATTGACACAACCTCAAAAGCATCACCCTCTATCTTAATTGTACATTTACTTTTTATCCATATTTGGATGATGAATAAAAAGAATGTGGATCCAACATGTGATGCACGCCCCATTCAAATGAATTTCCCATCTAAATTTTTCTTTTATTGCTGATGTAACTCAAAAAGCATCACAGTATATCTTGGACAGCAAATGGCAAAAGGGTGGATTTAACATGTGAAACACGAATCCTTTAAACGATTTTTTCTTTTAAATTTGTCATGCTATCAACATGACTCCAAAATGTCAAACAAATAGATTATGAAATTTTTGTTTGAATAAAAGACCACAGATATAAATCAATATAAATAATTAATCATATATTTTTTAATTATTATAATTATTCAATAAATAAATACTATTTTTAATTTAGATTATATTAAAAATAATAAATTGTATAATAACACGAAAATTTATTATAATATATAATTTGATAATATAATTTATACTGAACTTCGTAAAATTTAATTAACTTAATAAAGATGTTACCTAATGCGCACAATTGAACAACATCTGAGACCCCAGCAATAACTTTACTACTTACTTAATTCACTAATCAAAATACAATTAATTTTTCAAACAAAAATCTAGTTTGAAAGGTGCCTAGTTAAAAAGTACAGTTACCAGGATAGAACAGCCATGTGGATCTGTCAAAGTGAAAAGAGATCTCCCCAATCTTGTTGCGGGTTTGTTTCATTGTCCTTGTTATAAGAAGAATACCTAGTCAAAAGTCCTTGGAGAAATGACCAGGTGTATAACGTTTTCCATTTTCTTCATGGACCCCACACAAGGTAATCTCTTGTTATCACATTCATTTATGCAAGATCCATATCTAGCATAAGCAAGGCTTTCGAGTTATTTCATCACTGTACGCAACTAATTTTAAGGCGTGCAATTTGTAGGTCTATTTAAGTCGAGGAGAAGAGCTCTTTTCATCTCCAAGAAAGCATTTTGCTTGGATTGAAAGGAAAGGCTTTTGGAGCTCCAAAGAAGGATTTTGGGTTTAGTTTTTTCGAGTACAGAAGAGGAAGGAGGAAGAAGGAACGATGGCGGCACACCCATGCGCTGCGTGTAGGATCCATAGAAAAAAATGCGGGGACAGATGTGTGCTGGCTCCGTATTTTCCATCAAACAATCCTCAGCGCTTCTTAATTGCACGCAGTGTGTTCGGAGCAGGGAACCTGAGCAGAATTCTTCAGGTAAGATACCAATTTTAGGGTTCTCTTTACTAAATAGGGTACCTAGTCAAGTAGAGTGAAGTTAGGGCCAATACTAAGGACTGAAATGTTTTGTGTTGTAGAATGTTCCGGATGAGAAGAGAGAAGATGCTGCGAACAGCATTGTGTATGAAGCAAGTGCAAGGGTAAGTGATCCAGTGTACGGGTGTGCAGGGAGAGTGTACGAACTGGAGAAGAAAGTGGTAGAGCTTGAATCGCAATTGGCTATGGCGCAGGCAGAGCTTTGGAATGTACGGACTGATGTTGTACCTTTCTTGGATAAACCTCCCCTTTTAGTCGAAGTGCAAAACATAGTGAGAGAGCCAAGTGATGAAAATTGGGAGGAAATAATAGTGTCAGAGGACCTTGAGGATCCCTTCGGTTTATGGGAGCCACTCTGATATCATTGTACAGCTTGTACGTACTGGAGAAGAAAGTTGTACAGCTTGAGTCTCAATTGGCTATGGCGCAGGCAGAGCTTCGGAATGTACGGAGTAATGTTGTATCTTTCTTGGGTAAACCTCCCGTTTTAGTCGAAATGCACAACATAGTGAGAGAGGCAAGTGATGAAAATTGGGAGGATCCCTTCGGGTTATGGGAACCACTCTGATATCATCATCTGTTGGTACTAATAGTGATATAAGATGACCGCTCATATCAAGTATATTGATGTATCCATCCTTGTAAACGGATCATAACTTTAAAGTGTTAATATATACGTTCCATAAATATAAACTATCACTTTTATCAATTGTGTTTAATCAATTAAATTACATAATTTTTAATATCATTTTAAAATTTTATTCACATTCTGTGGGTAATATTATGTATTCTCTGTTGATCCTGAAGAATTGCTCCCTATGACTATTGAATTAATCAAGTTTTCTTAAGATGGTGGTTTGATTTTGGTTCTAAATCTAAAGAAGATACCACATCCGAGGTATTGGAAATTGCTCCATTACAAGCTGCCTATTGAAGAATGCATTTGGTTTCTATATATTAGGCCTCTAAAACGTCCAAATTTTGTCATGAAATTTGGACCAAGAAGCATGTTTCTTGGGTTGTCAGCCCTGTATTTCTATTTGCTTAGCTATCCACACTGACATGCTTTCTTTAGAAACTTGTTCCATTTTAAACATAAGTTTATTGAGAACTAACTTATAGGACAATATTCATCCAATTGGAATTTATCATGCATAAATTAGATGGGAATTACCCAAATTTCAATTCTAATTTCAAGAAAATTGAAGTTAGATTTATAGATATAAGATTGACAGAGATAAAGAACATGGACAGGTGCATGAACATGTGACAGTTTAAAAGTAGACATTACAAGTGCAAGAGTACTATTTGCTTTCTGTTTTCCAGAGCTATGCTCAGATGCATTAACATGTGACAGAATTTAGACTTTAAGAAGTACCTCTAATCTGACACTGTACAATTACAAAGAAAGCACCAAATGAGGTACCATTTGCTTTATTTTCTCATAATTGGAAGTCGCATATAATTAAACATTGATCTCCTGAAAAAGCTGTTTTAGTGTATAATCTAATGTTCATAATTATATTTAACAATTTTTAAGAAAGTCTCTTTTTGTGTTGTCAAGGATAGTTGCTGGTTTCGGGATTGCCAACCTTGTTGTCTTCATCTATGTTAAAAGGGAAGTGGAATCTTTGCTGTGAATCTTTTGTTTTGGTTTAATTAATGATTAATGGAATAACATGTTTTTTTGATGATTTTAGAAATTAGATAATTTTATTGTAATATTGTGGATAAATTGTATTATAAGATGACTATTACAAAGTATTATTTTCACACTAATGTTACACAAAGCATATCAATGGTTAAGACATTTAATTATTAACAATTAAATATTTTTTATTAAGAGAATTGTTAGAGAATATGATCTCAAGTTATGACCATCCTTTATATGTTGTACACACTACTAAGTTTTATAATATTTTATTGTTGCTTCTAGTTATATTTGTTTCATAAGTTTTGTATTCATCATTTATAAATAATGCCTTAATTAGTATCATCAATTTTATTTTTTTCATACATTGAGTGAAGAATAAAAAATCCATCAACGATGCTATGGATTTAGGAAAGAGAATTGATATTGACTAATTTGATATAGTTTACCATTCTAGTAATATATTTAATTTTTGGTTATTGTATAACATTCTCTAGTAATAATGATTTCTAAGAAAGGTCCCTTCATAAAGAATGATAGCTTTGTTTCCTTTAGGTAGCTACATAATTTTATATCATTTATATTTTTGTATTTGTGTTTAATAGTTTCAATTTATATAGCTTTTTTCTATATAAGTGTAAAGTTGAAATTTAATTACCTTTCAATTCCCAATTTATGTTTTAGCATTCATTTTAGTGTTCATACTCATAAGTGTATTTAAAGGCTCAATTACAACCTTTCTAGGCTTTTACATATTATTAGACTAATTTATAATTATTTGTAAGCCTTTTTAGAACCCTAGAATCTACACCAATAGTCTTAGACCTAGATTCTAAGAATATATTATGAAAAAATGTAAAACTGCTTTGAACACCTATGTACTCTAAATACTCGTGTTATTGTTAACTTTGGAAACATAAATTTTTAAATCAACCTTAAACCCTAAATTTTAAGTTGGCCTAATATTATTTGTAACAATCATTAGACATTGGCATGAAACAAATCCATCTTTAGATTTATTTAAAAGGGATCCACGCACACCTCACTCTTGATACTCCTATTCCATCTTCTACTCATGGTACAAGGTGTTAGATTCACTTAAGGACTCAAGCCTCCAAGATCATGTATAAAACGTAAAATAGCATTCTCCAAGAGAGTAAAGTAAGAATATAAATTTGCAATAATGGACATAAGATAATATTAGATTAAATGTGATCAATATGTAATGCTCAATATTGCAATAGAATCAAATGGAATGATTTACAAATGAGAACCCCTAGGTTATATAGCCAAGGTGACAAATAAGATTAGATGAAATCATGACAAGTGTCTTAATCTTGTCATTAGAAAATGTGATAGGTCGAAATAGAGCATTAGAAAGCAAGCAACAAGTTAAAGAGTGCAAATAAACAACTTAAAACAACCTACACCTCAAGATTAGCCTAAGTTGGAAACAATGCAAGACAAAGTAACGAAATGGAACTTTATACCTTGCGTTGAGTCCATCCTTTGGTTGGCCCTTCGATCTTTGATGTGTATGCTCCTTGGATGGCAAGATGCAAACTAAATGATGTTGTGAGGATGAGTGCAAGTGGATGAAAATGAGAAAATGGCTAAGTATGAGTTGAGAAACCAAATTGCAAGAGTTTGGCTAGCACAAATGATCTCCCCCCAAAATGAGAGAAAAGAGGGGGTATTTATAGGATTTTTGGGAAATCCTAGGGGAAATGGACGGTTGAGATTGATCCACCAAATATCAAGATGTAGGGCTAAGGTGAGTTGAGAACTCACAAGCCCTCACATCTTGACATGTGGGCATGTGAGATAGCCCTAAAAGGTGAAGTGGACATGAGGTGGAGGGACAGGTACATGACATGGAGGGGGGTACAAAGTACCTTGGGATTGGACAAGATCTCCTCATAAAGGAGGTACTTGTCCCATGTGGGAGAGAGGACAAGTGAGGAATTAAAAATTCTTCAAATAGTCCCATGGGGAAGAGGGAAGGAATTTAAAATTCTTTAAATGCATTGGGGGATTAAAAGGTGAATTAAAAATTCACATAGGGAAGGGGATGCCTTGTCAAAAAAAAAAGGCATTTAAGAGGGTTGACTAAGGACACATGTCATAAAGGACATGGGGAAGAGAAAAGAAATTTAATATTCTTTGGAAGGATAAAAGGAATTAAAAATTCCTTAAGAGGTTGATTAGGCTAGTATGAGGGGTTAGAGGAAGGTTAGGTGGCTAAGAAAGATTAGAGGCCAACTTGCAAAAGTTGGAGGATGTGATGAGGAGGAATTAAATAAATGGAATATTTATTTAATTCAATTGATGGAAGGAGATAAAGAGATAAGGTATTATTGATTAAACACCTTAGGATTTAAGTGCACTAAAGATATTAATTAAAATAATAGTAGTATTACAAAACTAAGATGAAAGGGGATGAATTGGATAAATTAAGCCCCAAATTTAGACATCTACATTTTGCCCCTCTTTGAGATGGTGTTACGAAGCAGCATCATTTCAAAGAATGTTAAAACATAGAACCTAGAAGAAGATGGTTAGATTGGAAAAGATGCCCCAGTCATTCAAAAAGAAGTGACTAGGAAGGGAAAAAGAAAATGATGAAAATTAGGGATGAAGGATGCCCCCTCGAGAGGACATGCGGGTTCAAGAGAACACGAGTGTGCTCTCGAAATGGATGAGATGATGCAAGGGGAGTTGAAGAAGATGATGCAATGCAATGGAAGATTGGGAGGGGAGTGTGATGAAGGATGAAATGCAATCTAAATGCAATTTGCCATCGTCGGAGCACTGATTTTTGCTATAGCAGAAGACACGAGATGCCAAGGTATGAAGAACCAGGGCGGATTAGTGTCAAATGCATAAAACAAAACATAACAAACAAGAAGGCTATCCCAACACCCCAAGGTCACGGTGACCTTGGTCGGGCTAGGTATTGGGATAACCACAAGCACACAAGGATGCCCCAGTGTATCACAAGACCTCAGGGATCTTGGTGGGTACTACGTGGGACAACCGAGAAGACAAAGAAAAGATCAAGATACACCCCTATGTTGACAAGTCAAAGCACACCATGACATGATGGATCAAGGCGACAATGACAAGTGATGATAGGGAGCTCAAATGATAAACAAAAGCCAAAAGCATCAAAAGATCACAATTAATTTCAAATGTCCTTTGCCATAAGATCAATCAAGGGGATGTATGGGATTGATGAGGTCTGTTAGGAAGGATGCATCCTGTTGAGACCGATGATGGATACTAAATTAAAAGATTGATATGACGCAGGATATTCAGAACAGATTGGATTTGATGATACAAGTGAGTCTCATTTGTTAAGATCTAGCTAGATAAGGGCATAGCTTGACGACGCGACACGAGAGACATGACACAAGATTGACACAAGATGGGAGACTAACACATCCTAGCAACCTAGGGGCTCGGGGGCCGATCAAAGATTAGCCTTGCCTACGTGGAAGCGCAGAGCCCTCGTAGTTCGATAAAAGGTTGACAACAGACCATGATGGAGATTTTGATGGATGACCAAGATAGGATGGAGAACAGGAGAAAAGGGGAAAATATAGATCGATGATGGATGGAACAGGATCAGATGGAAAAAGTAGAGAGAGATTGATGATAGGCGATAAAGGGACAAAGTGGACAATGAAGATCGATGATGGAACCCCAAGGGCGGATCAAATGATCGACCTTGCCTACGTGAAAGCGCAGGGGTAACGTAGTTCGACAAAAGGCCAAAGACAAGTGATGGATGAAAGATGGTGAGATAACCCTAGGTAAGGGGATAAAATGATTGGACCGACACGATGGGAATAGATAGACTTGCTGGATTGGATTGGACGATAGTGACTAGACAAAGCTCAGGGATGGGATAGTTATTCAAATCTTCAAAAGATGAATTGGGAGGATGATAGGACAGATAGATGAATGATGAGATAGAAAAGATGTGAAATAGATAAGGGATTATGAGATGGGATGAGGGGAGAGGATGGGAGGAGGAAAGGATTGTTTGGGTGGATTAGATAGATGGATAAGGATTGTTGGGATGGATGATGAGGAAAAGGTGACCAGATGGATTGATGAGAAGGTGAAGGGTAGGAACAGGTGGAAGATGACTTAGAATGAGTAAACGATTGATCAAGATTAGTGAATGAGAGTTTGAAATGATAGAAGGAGGTGTGATGAATGTTTGAGATGATAGGAGGCTTGAGGAGGTGTAATTAAAATGTGTGATGAATGTTGGAGATAAGAGTTGAAGAAGATGGAGGGAGGGATCCAAAGATCTTGACTGCAGATGGAGTAAAGCCCAGATTAGGGGTTTGGTTAAGCTCAAATTGGGATAGGATTAAAGCTCAGATTGGGAGAGGATTAAAGCTCAGATGAGGATTGGATTGAAGACTGGAATGATTGGAGGATGTGATGGGATGAATTCTACACCAAGTTCCGCGGTTGAAAGGGCATAAAGTGTTGACAATCAGATTTTTCCAAATTTGGCAATTTTCAAAAATTGTCAAGTTTTGCCATTTTAGGAAACTTCATGGTCGTATGTTTGAGAGTCCCAATTTTTTTCAAGAAATACCCATTGGTGAGATAGGATGAATTTCCAACTAACATCCCAGGTTCGAGATATGCATTTTGAGTTGAGTGAAATTTTTTCAAAATGCTGGAAAAAAACACTAAATTGAGATTTTGAGGGTCTAGATGAAAGTTTGAGGCCCCGAAAATGGGTCAAAACGGGTTCCAACGGCTTTTAAAAAAACCAATTGGAAATCCACTCGTTATCTCATAACACAACCACCCGTCAAATTTTAGCTCAAACGGACACCCGAGTCAGAAGTTATGGCCTCTGGAAGGTTTGGTGTAAAAATCAAAACCCCAAAAATATGGTTTTTCGAGCAAATTTTGAAAATTTC
>VDFB02180081.1:0-37787 GCA_007258455.2 Sequoia sempervirens
AGGGTTTGGTGAAAGTGACCTATAGATGGAGCTAGGTTGACCCCTAACACACTTACTAGGATGGATTGATGATCTTAGAAGCACCTCCACACCCCTACAAATCTAAATTCAAAATTTGGAGGTTTTGTAGCCTTTAAGGTGGATTAAGGGCTAAAGCAAGTGATTCAAGAGTGCACCAAGTCTTGACTTGGTAGGAGTTAAGTTGATAGTTGGGTTGGCAAGGAGAGATTAGGGGACCCTAAGAAGGAAGAGGTCCTATAGGTTTCAAGTGGTGGAGTGAAACACCCTAGAGGTCTTCCAAACAAGACCCAGAGCGTGAAACCGTGATTATTTCATCAACCTCCCTATCACTTTTACCTTGTCTCAAATCGATCATTTGGTTGGCCCTTTGATCTTTGGTGTTGTATGCTCCTTGGATGGCAAGAGATGCAAGCTATAAGATGGATGGAAAATGGATGAAAGTGGATGCAAGTATGAAAAATGGTTAAGTATGGCTCAAATAATTTTTTTGTAAGAGTTTGGATAGCATGATCTCTCTAAAATGAGAGAGGGGGTATTTATAGAGAATTTGGAATTCTCTATGGAAATGGATGGTCAAGATTGAGCCACCAATATCAAGATGTAGGGCTAAGGTGAGTTGAGAACTCACAAGCCCTCACATCTTGACATGTGGCATGTAAGTGGTTTGAAAAGGATGATGTGTACATGAGGTGGAAGAAGAGTACATGACATGGAGGTAGTACATAGTACCTTTGGATTGGGACAAGATCTCCTCATAAAGGAGGTCCTTGTCCCCATGTGGGTGAGAGGACATGTGGGGAATTAAAAATTCCTCAAATATCCTCATGAAGATGAGAGAAGGAATTTTAAATTCCAAGGGATGCATTGGGGGATTAAATGTGAATTAAAAATTAAGTGACCATGAACTTATCTATCTCTATACTTGATGTGCTTTCTATTTTCCCCACATCAAGATTCCCTTTGCTCAAGCTCTCTCTCAATCTAAGGTTGGTACAAAACCCTTACCAATAACATGAAGAATCTAAGGTGATTAATGTTTGATACCATGAAAGGAAGAAATGGTGTAGAAATAATTTGTATAATACCCCTTAATAAGAGGCATGTGCAAGAAAATATTATACTTATAGGAAATATATTACACAAAGAAGATCATACCATGACAAGATGATCTATTTCATGAAAACACTTTTGTGAGAAAATAACCACACTCTATGAAAAAACCAATTATGTCATTCAATAACAAAGTTGATATAATATGAATCTCAAGCTAATCCTTTATAAGAGTCACTAAAATTCAAATTTCAAAGTTATTTTGGCAACATAACAATACCTAAAAGTCAATCATGCAACTCATATACTTACAAATCAATCATATGTAACTCATATAGTACTCCATCGTCAAGAAATAATAAACAAGAAAAACTAAACCCATAAACCATAAAGTGGTTCACTAAAACTAGATGTTAGGATGTTTGGATATGTTGATTAGAGGCTGTTCAAATGTGTTATATCAAGAGTTTCTTGTTTTGGGTTGCAGTTAGAGAAAGTTGTGTTCACCATTATGTGAACTATGAAAGTAGTGTTGTCTAGGACAAATGATTTCTCTCTGCATTTCTTCGCAATGTGGTTTCTAGTCTTGCAGATCTTAGGGTGTGCTTATATTTCTCATACCTATCCTCAGCCTAATTTTTTTGTGATTTGGTGCTCTGCAAGGATGGTTTCATGAGTTACAGTGTGTGGAAGGTTAACTATGTGTATAGGATGAGTATATTCTTCAAGTTAAAGTTGTTGTGAAGGATTTGTTGGATTTTAGGGTGTTGATGGAATAATCTAGATTGTGTTCAAGTGATGTATGTTTTCTACGAGTCATCTTTGGATCAAAGGAAACATGTAATTAAATGTTTAATGGTGTTTACATGGGTTTGATTAACATTGGGTGTTTACACTAATTGTGGATTTTCTTTAGTGTTTGTGGAAGCATGGTGTGGTGTGTATGCATGGATTTAGGTTTGAGTTAAGGTGTGATGTGGTCTACCTTCATTCCTTTCCATTGTGGGAATGTTTTAGTACCAACCTAATTTGAATTTGCATGGTTGAGGTGCATTGTTGACCTTGGAGAATGTTTTGAAGGTTGAAGATGGTATAAATAAGTGATGAATTGATGAAGGATGTCCATGTGAAGTGTGTGTGTGTGATGCAAAGTGTAGAGTTGTTGAAGTGCAAAAGTGCGAAATGCAATGTGAGCTTTAATGTGTTAGACTATTGGAAGCAATGAGTAGAAGGTGTCTACATTCTTCAAAGATACTGTGAATGTACTAGTGATGTTGTGGTGGATATTTTCTATTTCTTTGAGATGGATTTCTCAGTGTAACAATCTTCTTTCTTCTTTTTCGTAATCTAGCAATGATCCCTTCTTTCTTTTGGGCAGTGAGTCCTTTGGTTGTGAGCCTATTGTATTTGGTGTCATAATTACTTTATATTGTGAGCTAATCCTCACCTTGGTTTTTCCCTTATTGAGTTTTCCACATAAATCTAGTGTTCTATTGTGTATGGTGTTATTGTGTTTCAATTTTTGTTATTTGCTTCCATGCTAAATCACTTTAATAGATTAAATGCTAATAAGGTTAATGTGGATTTGAATGTTAATGAGTGTTTTGATGTTTTAATGAACACCTGATTCACCGCCCTCCCCCGCCCCCCCTACTCTTAGTTGTCTTGTGCATTCAACAAAAACATGGAAAGAATTGACTGACTTATTTTTGACAAAGTTCTATTCACCTAATATATGAATGAAAAACATAAATAAAATATGGAGGATGAAAAAATTGAGGAATTAGTAAAATATGATGAAAAATTATTTAAAAGTGAGGTTAAAAAACTAGAATAAACCTTCATATTTTAGTGCTTACCACTCACATTATAGTAGAAGTACAGAAAAATATTTCCTCTTCATATAAGGATGGTAGACATGATCACTATAATACAATCCTAGTCAAATATATGGGAGAAAAATTAAGTAGGAAATGATGAAATCGATTTAATTTCAAATTAGAGTTGGAAAATGAAATCCATTTTGTCGCCATCTTCTTCACATTGGTTCTCTAGCTATGTGTGAGGGGATGGAGGAATAATTATAGGTGGGGAAGAATGAGGAGGTGGAGGAATTGAGGAGGTGGAGGAATTGGAGTCTGATGTGGTGGTTGGGAATTGGATGAGTGGGAGTATTTCAATGGTGAGTTGTGTGGAGGAGAGTTACGAAGAGAATATTTATGGCACGGGGGAAGGGGGGGCGGGAGGGGGGCGGGGGGAATTATGAGGAGGAGAGTGAACAAGAGGCTCTCTCTCAAAGGATGAAAACAATATTGAGATGAGGAAGGAGATGAGAGCATTGCATTATTGATATTTCTTGAACTAGGTGGTAAATGATAGGATTAGGGGTATTCATTGGGACATTGAGAGTGGGAGGTAGAATTTTATTATGTTTTGTTAAGAATGTGGTAAGGGTTGTGAGGTTAATGGTAGGATAGTAGAGGGAATGCCAATAGTGGTAGGAGATAATCAAGCAACATATGTGAAGGGTAGGGATTGAAAGGGTGGAAAATAGGGGAAAGAGGTAAATCAATTGCCTAAAGGGACATGATTATAGTTAAAATGAGGAATGGAGAGAGACATACATGGTACAAATGTGGGTTATATGAGAAGGACTAAGCATAAAAATTTAGGTGAAGGAATATTTAGTGGTAGGAAAAAGAAAAGAGGTTGGCTAGAAAAGAGGGATGAAAGTAGTAGAATTAGACTATAAAGGGACATGAATGTGAATAATATATTCTCTACCTTGCAATATCTCTAGCTCCCCAAGATGGGTGATGATGATATTTGTCAAGGAGTATGTGAGTGATGAGATTTAGGATTAAATGACATTATCAAGTAGGCTATTTTGGAGGAGAGACAAATGGTGGTCAATTTTGGTGAGTGACAAAACTAGCATCATATAATTGGGGTTCATTATCAAAGTGGTCATCATTGTGAGACATCGTGTGGGGTGGATGATAATGGAGGAAGGAAGGAAGGATAATGAAAGAAGGAAGAGTGAGGAAGATACATGGATAGGCTTAGATGAGGGTTCCTATAAGAGATAATGTATGCGAAAGGCATAGTCAAAGGGAAGGATATCAATTTCTATTGAAGAACAACAAAAATGATTCACTCTTATATACTATAGTAAATTTGAGTAGAAAAATGTAGAGTTTTAAGTTTCCGTGAAAATAAAAGACAAAGATAATAGTGTACTAAATGGACACTAACCTAATTGTGATAAGGTCTATATGTTGTGACTATGTTTATGTTTACTCAAAAAAAAATTTGTTGAATGATGACAAAATAAAAAAATCAATGTAAAATTAACTAATTGGACATTAGAATGAGAGTTTGTCATTTAGAGAGAAAAATTCTTTTGATGATGAAAAAATGAACAAATAATGAAGGTTAGGATTCACATCAAGTTCACTACAAATATATAAAGAAAATAGATAGCCTGCATAATTTAAATGCAAGAAAGCATTTTCAATTGTCTATATTAGGATTCAAAAAGCAATCTATCATAAATAGGTTGACTTAAGTTAATGCAAACACAAACAAATTCTCTACCAATTAATTAACAAATTATTTTTCTTTCTAGTTAGATTGCTTAAAATGTCTGTCTTAAATTCAATTCTTAATCTAAATGAGATTTCATTGAGAAATGAAACAAGAAATTAGGTGATTTACTAGCAATAAAATTTATGAATGACAAGATTGTTTAAAGATGTTTAAAAAGTAAAATAATGAAATATAGAAATTAGATAAGCTAGTTGATGGTAGGAAGAACAAAGTCTAGTTTTTATAAAAGTATGTTGGCACCCTTATAGAGTGGAATAATACCATTATTACATGCAATATTTTAAAAAAATACGATAGATAACAACAAACAAAAGAGTGCTAAAATTTTGAAGAAATGAAGAATAGAATAAGGGTCCTTGTAAATGTGTAAGAAATGTGGTTTCAAAACAGTTCACACCCGTTCTCTGTGCTTCCACATTTTTGAAGCATGTCTACCACAGCAGTTGCAACTAAAACATCTGACAAAATTGCTCTATCCTTTATGCTTTGATGGACGGCCATACCCTGTTCCAAAGCTCCCATTTCATCACAGGCTAGGAGGATGCTGACAAAGGTTGCAGAGTCTTTCTTTACATCTGCCAATTGCATTTGCTTGAAAGGTCCTAAAGCCTTTTAAAAAGATCGACTTTGTGAATAATCTGCAATCAGGGCATCCCATGAGAACGCCTTTCTTCAAGGCATTATGTTAAACTTGTCCATGCTTCCACATTTTGTGTATCCTGCAATCATGGCAATCCATGAGATCACATTTCTTTTAGGTATCATGTCAAATAGTTCACACACCTTGTCTGTGCTTCCACATTTTGCATACATGTCTACCACGGTTAGTTGCAACTACAGCATCTGAAAAAATTCCCGTCCTTTATCCTTGACAGATTCCATACTCTTTTCCAAAGCTCCCATTTTGGTACAGGTAAGGAGGCTGCCGACAAAGGTTGCGAAATCTGGCTTTACACCTGCTAATTACACTTGGAGTAATAACTTTACCTATTAAAGTTGACAAAGCTACCTTACACACCCCGATCCATGTTATGCCTGAGGATCTTTCATACAATCTTCTTTTAGGCAGACCATGGATTCATGAGATGCATGTTGTATCCTCTACCCTTCATCATATCATGAAATATGTTTACAACAAAAAAGTTTATACAATCAAATTTGATCTTGAACCATACAATTGTTTGAACATTGAGAAAGGTAAAGAGAACTCATTGAAAACATTAACACCAACTACACAAGTGGAACCCGTGCAACAAAAAGATAAATAAAAACACATTGAAGAAGTCACAAAGCTATTAGATGATTATTGGGGTTCCTTGGATTTCACACCTAGCTTTGATGGCCAACCAAAGGTCATAATAAAGAAGTGTGATAAAGAAAAAGCGGTAATGTCAACACAAAATTCAGACGACCCTTCAAAAGCATCCACCTCAACCACTTTAGAAGAAAAATCAAATTACACAACAAACTTTGATGAACTTAACTATGAGCAACCACTGAATCCAAAAGAAATGAAGAATATTTATGGAAAAGGTTATGAAATGATGAAACAACTTGGCTATAGTGGAATAGGATGCAGTGTTAGAGAAAAAGGTATATGTGTCCTTATAGAGCCTCACACATAAGAAAAAACTAGTGATATTAGTTATTGTCCCTTGAAAGACACAAACAAACCTTCACTTAATCTCAACACTATCACAAAACATCCTTCTATTCTGACTTTAATAGTGGTGCATCTTGAACTAATAGACACTAGTGGCCTTGATCTTTATCCTTTGCAAGAAATGAAACAAACAAAGAAATCATCGCTTAATGTAAATTTCATCACACAAAACACTAATGGTTTGAATTCGTTAGATTTTACACCCTCGTGTATAGGAGAGAACAAAATTTCACAATCTAAAGCGTCTTGTGTAGGTATGACACCTTGTTCCAAGCAAGAGATATATTTGTCACAAAATAAAGCAACATCCTCCACTTTTGACCAAGAGAGTATCTTGACGAGACTCCTCCAAGATCATCTGATCTCTCTCCCTCCAAGAACACAAAAGAAATTCTATTACACGACTTCATTTTGTGCATATCATAGAGTTCATGGTCATGCTACTAGTGAATGTAGGGATTTAAGTAGCAAAATTCAATATCTTAAGGACTGTGGTGCTCTCCCTTTGGTTGAAGCACCAAGTTCCTCTTTTCATTTTGGCTCACCTTTGTCTTGCACTTAGTGGGGGTAAGGGGTTAGGTAGCCTTGTCCTCATATGTCACCTATCATTGCCTCTTTCGGCTAGTTGATCACCTTTCATGTATATGTAAGAGCAAGCTTGGGATGTGGATGGCATGCCTTAAGTTGGCTCACATGTGACATACTATCTTTTGGGGGCATTCCCTTTTCATGATGTATCTTATCAGAAACATATGACTTGGCATAGGGCTTTCTGAATAATCTCTCATGTATTCTTCTACTTTAAAGAAATTTCTCACAACAATGGTGTTAGCGACTGCTTTAAAGTGGGGGCATACATCGACACTCATGTTTCATTGTGCATTTTTCTTTCTTCTTTTGATGCATCCTTTCTTGGTGGTGTCATTGGGTTTGATTTCCTCCAAGAGTGTGATATTTCTTTGACTTGTCCTCTCTTGGAAACATTTAGCACAATGTTAGACCTTGTGCTGGTGCAAACTAAGCAAAATCCCTTTGAACGTCCCTCTTTCTTGTTGCATTTTCTTTTGTACCTTATTAAATTCATGGAGGTATGGCTTTGATATGGTCTCCTAGGGCTCACCTACTGAACAACTAGCTTCACATATCATCTGTAAGTGTGTTCTTTTGTGCTTATGTTGGTTTTCCAAAGGATCTTGATCCTCGGGGCTTGGCCACCCTCTTGATCATTGTCATCCTATCTTACTAACATTTGTACATCTGAACCCCTCTTGGCTGCATGCTTGGATACTCTAGTGTTAGTTTAAAGCAAGTTCATCCTCTCACTAAAGTGGGGGCTAAATGTAGTGTAGAAAAATGCATACCCTTGCATTTTCACACTTGTTTGGGCCCAGCTTGCTTTATTTATGCTTCTTTATGGCTTAATTGGCCCTATTTTGCATCCACAAGCCTAATAAACTATATATTTTTTATGGTGAATCCCGACAAACACCAAAATATAAATGATCATTTAATGATTTTTCCTGTGTGTTCTTGGAGTGGGACTAAAATGCCACCTAGGGCATCTTAGTCCTCCTCGGCTTATTTGTGGGATTCGATTTCAAATATTGGCAGGATATGGCCTCCTTTAATTAATGATTTCATATGTTGGCTTGTTGTGGTGTAATTTCGGGATATTAGGCATGAATGAGTATAAGTACAAGGTTCCTCCACTCATTTTAATAATAGGGATTCAAGTATTCATTCCTTAGGAAAGTTTATGCATTCAAGAGTAATTCATCAAGCATTTGGATCCATCATCAAGATTCAAGCATCATACCAAGGATATTCTTGCATCATCCATTTCACACAAGTTTGTAGACTTTACAATAAGGGTTTGGTGAGCTGTAGCATTGCATGTTGTTCATTCATCATTTCCCTTCATTATTTCATTTCATTTCAAGGTTTAATTACCAACAAGAGGTTTGACCAAAGCAAACCCCCATTCACTAATAATCAACAAGTTTTTCCCTTCTTGAATATTTGTGTTTGCAAATGTAGATTGAAGATTTGAAGATCCTTTAAAGTACAAAGTTGTTAGAGTTGCAAAGTTTTCATCTTCATGGAAACTCACCTACAATCCAAATCCGAAAGTTTCAGAACCTGAGATTGAAGAAGAAGCAAGTGCAAACCTTGGAGCTTAGGACCACATTCAGAGTTTTTAGAAATTTAGAATGAGACTTATATGCCATCTTGTGCGTCTTAGTCCTCTCAAGCATATTTTGCAGAGATTCCTTCAAATCCTAATTCGACATCTAAAGATTTTGCATCTACCCTAAAAAACAACAGTGGGACTAAGACAATAGGAAGGGCGTCTCAGTCCTCCATAACATTTTTTGACAACATTTTTACATTTTCAGAATCCTCATTACATTTCCATACTTCCCAAGTACACATACCCTAACTTGGTGTAGCTTAATTTTATCATTTGCACTCATTATTTGGCTTACATTACTAGGTTTTGTGAGTTGAAAGTTAAGTTGTCTTTTCAAAGATTTTGCTTGGTGGTGAACCCTTCAAACCCTAAAAGAACCCTCCTAGGTCATCCTTGTTGATAATTGACTCACCTTTTAGGTTGATAGTCAATCCAATTTGGGATCCTAGGACATAATTGAATGATAATAGGAGAATAGTGGTGTTCTATGACCTAGGTTATAAAGCTCCCATTTTCCTATTGTTCACTAGTTACTTTACACATGAAGCCCTGATATGGGAATTTAAAGGGACAACAATGTGACTTAAGCAAATACATGTGAGTTTCAGTTATATGGGCTAATATGCATTTTTCCTATTTGAATGCAAAAATTAGTAGATGTTTACAATTGATTTTTGGAACAGTGTCATTGATTGCCTGGCTAAATGGGCTTCAGAGCATATGGGTGTTTGGAATGTTGGCAGATGGGAGCATCTTTCCCCAGATTATTTTGAAAGATTGGAGAAGTTGGTTCTGGAGGATATGCATGGATAATGGGGTGTGTTGGTTGTGATTCTTGTGGGTTTGGCTCTCTCTATGATTTGCAATTTTTTCACTAGATGGACTTTTCAGGCCCCCTTGTGGATGGGGACTAATTTTTTATATGTTTTTGTTGGCTTTCTATTGATCAGATCAATTTTTACCCCATTTTCCAAAAAAAATGATGTTATAGAGTGCATGAGAAGAGATGATTGGTTGGGAATCATGTGATTCATCATCTGAATCCCTTTCTCCCTCTAATATTGGTTCCTCCTCTTCTTAGTCACCTAAACCTTCAATATAGAACAATTTATTTTCACTGCATTTATGTCCTTGACTATATAAATGCTATCACAATTGAAACACGACCCTTTTTCTCTCTTCTCCTCTATTTGTTGTGGAGTCAACCTAGTAGGTTGAGGAAGAGAAGGTATTGAATAACCTTTCTCTCTTATTACATTAGCCCCTTGCTTTCTAGGATTCAAATACTTTTCCTCTACCATGTGTGTTGAGATAAAAGATTCAGATGTAGAGCTAGTACCAAACACCCATACCTCATGTTGAATGTGATCCTTGAGACCACCCAAAAATAAATCATTTAAGTTCTCTTTTGTAATTATATCCACTCTTAAGGATAGGATTTGGAATTGTTGAAAATAATCCTTGACTGATCATGT
The DNA here is from genome assembly GCA_007258455.2 of Sequoia sempervirens. Classification (NCBI taxonomy): domain Eukaryota; kingdom Viridiplantae; phylum Streptophyta; class Pinopsida; order Cupressales; family Cupressaceae; genus Sequoia; species Sequoia sempervirens. The sequence goes on from VDFB02180081.1 coordinate 10,010, forward strand.
TTGTTGAAGTTTAGCTAGCTTGCTAAAGAAGTTGTCGGTCACACTATTACTATACTATGATTGGGAACTCCTCCATAAAAACTAAGAGATAGTGAGACCCTTTTTTTGTCAATGAGTATAAAGCCATCGATACCAAATGAATTGATTTGGTTCTAGAAATATGGAATCCATTGTGACCTTTTGTCCATTTGGTACTTGATGTACATCAAAAACTATTTGGTTTGTCCATGTTAGTGGATCCTTGCCATCAAACTTGTGAATATCCACCTTTGATATCAAACTCCTAGATCCCATATGAGTATTGGCATTTGGATCAAGAGTATCTAACCTGGATTATTCACCTTGGTTGCTTGAGACCTCCTTTCTTGGTTCATTCATATAAGCACTTAACATGCTTCATATGTCTAATATATCTCCTCTTAGGAAACTCATCTCCATCTTCATTGATGAACTATCTTCCTTGACCTTGTTGATTTCCTCATTGGGAGTAATATCCTCTATTATTACCTCATCCTTATCAAGATATTTTTCTAATGTGGCAACATTATTTTTACCTCTTGTTTGAGGCCTCATCATGATGGAAACCAATAATTTTGAAATAAATCACACAAATAAAATTTAAAATCTCTAAAAAATTATTGTAACTTACAAGGTCCAAGATACCACTTGGAAAAAAAATCCAATAAATTAGCAAAATTGTAGCTTTGAGAGTGAATTTGTTAGAAACCTTAATTTTACAATAAATTGATTTTTCTACTTTCAATTTATCTAAAAATTGGATTGTAGGCTCTTATATTGTGTCTTAAATAATCCACAAAAATTCAAGAACCAATTTTGTAGGATTTGGGAGATATGCACTTTCTAGATAAATTGGAAAAAAACCCTAATTCTATAATAAATCACTCAATTCTACTCCAATTCCTCTGAAATTTGGACTCTAGCTTCTTTAATATATTCTTCAAAAACCCTTTAAAAATTAGAGAAAATTTCATTAAATTATGAAAAATACGCTCTTCCCAAAATGACCTCCAATATTAAAAAAAACCTTGCCTCTACGATGCCAAGATCACGCTCTAATACCACTTGTAATGAAATAACTTGCACAATAAAAGAATATGATACGAAATATGTTGCAAACACTTGATAATAACTAAGAATAAAAAGCTGATTCAAGGGGGTAAAGCTCCTAGAAATACCTCCAATGAGAACACAATTCACAATATGATGAAATATGACTCACTATCTCTTATATATACCTTATTTATGCCTACGATATCACCCAAGCCAACTTAGATAACCGTATATAATCCTTAGGCTGACCTAAATAACTAATTAATAATATAATAATGATAATATGGCTTAATTAAGAGTCAATATAGTCACAAGTTGACTATTCATAACCCTATGTACATTAATATTAAGGGTGTAGCAATCAATCAAAGGTTACAAAATATCGAATGAAGAATAAAAAATATGAGGAGAGGATAGTAGCTTTGAGTCAAAAAAATAACAATAGAAGGGTGAAATGAATCCATAGGTACTTCTAGTAGACATTGATAGAGGTCTATATATTGAAGTGTGAAAGGATAGGTTGATCTAATGGAAGAGGTGCGAGAAAGAGAAAATTAGTGGGTGAGAATAAGACCTTTTTTTCTATTTTAAATATTTTTAATAGATATAATCATATACGTCCCAATGAATCTTTGTAACTCCTTTACCACCCTCAATTCCATAGCTTTCCTAATCTAAATTTAGTGCTATAATAAATATTTCAAAATCTTGTAGGTTACTCATTAAATATTATAAATTCAAATCAATAATAATAAATTAATTATTATTAATATTAATTTAAAGAATACATAAATAATTACCCAAAAAAAGGTTGTGACATGAAGGCTTACAACTTCATATAGTCAATCAAGAAAAATAGGCTCATCAATTGAGGACCTAAAGAAGTTGGTGGTCATGCATAATGTCTTGCAACTTTAGGATTGATAGATTCTTAAGTATTATTGTACTCCAATTGCATGTTGGGATGTTGATCCTAAAGATGTCACATAAGTTGATGAGAAGACATAAGAGTGATTGGTTGAAATTTTAATTGGATGAGAAAAACCCTCATAATGGCAATGACTCATACTTGAACTTCAATTTTCAAGAAAAAATAAATTTTGATTAGAAGGAAATAACATGTTTTTTATGTTAAATTTGTAACCTTTGAATATTCAACTAAAGCAATTAAATTTTTATTTTTTTTGTCAACTTGTGAAATCTCAATTCAACTCTAATATTGCATATCAAGGTTTTATAATGTATGTGATGAATGTCTTATCAATATTATCATTAGATATTTGAAATTTCTTATACGTTTTATTTTTTCTATTTTTAAATAGTTGTCTCCTCTCATTCCCTAAAAATGGCCTCCCAAAATAACCATAGCTCCCTTGCCATCCCTATCCCAAAAACTTGGCGAAACATATATTAGTATCTAGTTATCATTTAATTGTCATGCAATATAATAAGTGATGTGAACATCAATGAAATTTGAATTTCTCATATGGGAGAATGTGGTTGGTGCGAGATATACAAGCGCAGGCTTGCGGCTTGTAGCAAGTCACGGATTGCATGTGGCTACCCAATCCTTGCATACATGTATGTGGGGGACTATGAAATGGTGTGCAGGGTGTTGGTTTATGCTCAGGGTGGGGTCTTTCAAGTGATTGAGGGTTTTGGTTTTGGGCTTGTTAAATCTTTTTTCTCTTTGTGGTATTTTTGTCGTTCGTTATTTGTCGGTTTCAAGGTTTCGGGGAGGCATAAGGAGGTTTCTCTTTCTTTCTTTTTCTTTAGATTATGGCTTCAAGTGAAGCAAGTATTAAACCTAGTATGGATTTTTGTGCATCGTTGCGTGGGAATTCACTGTCTTCATCAAAGCTTGATGTTGAGAAGAACTTCTTGTATAAGGCTTTGGGGGTGGAGGGGATGACTATGTCTATAGGTCCTCGTATTTTGAAAATGAATGGATGTTTGGAGAGGTGCAAGGATAGACTAGTTTTGATGATTCAACTAGAGTCTATTGTGGATGATGTTGAATATTATTTAAACCATGCTTTAATTTACAAGTTAATGGGGATGCGAGTCTCTCTTCATTTTTTGGAGACATGGGACAAACGAACATGGAGTCCTATGGGAAAAATGGAGGTGATGTTGTTGGTCAACAATTTTTTATGGTCATTTTCAATTGTATGAATGATCATAACTGAGTTTTTCGAGGGAGGTTTGTATTTTCATAATTAGATTGGATTATTTATCAAACCATGGCATACGAGATTCAATCCTTTAGAGGAGCTCCTGAATTGATTTCTTGTCTGGGTGCATCTTCTTAGGTTCCTAGTTGAATTCTAGTGTAATACGATTTTGTAGATGGTTGCTCTGTTGCTTGGGAAACCAGTAGGCCCTTCTCAGCAAACATAGGATAAGAAGGTAATGAATTTTGCTCATGTATTTGTGTTGAAATTGATTTGAACAATCCCATTCCAAATTCTATGGAAATTTATGTGGGTTCTTCCTCTTGGGTACAATAGTTGGATTATGAGACCCTTCCCTTTTGATGTCGCTTGTTCCATGAGTATGGTCATTTACAGAGGATATGTCCTAAGAACTACTCCTTGGAGCCTAATTTGAACTAGCTGCCTCATAACCCCCCTAAGGTGGACAAGGGTAAGGCTCCTATTCCAGGTATAAAGGCTAATAAAGATAGTTATATTCCTATCAATCCTTGTAATAGGAATCATAGTTAGAAGAGACCTTTCAAGGAGCAGTAAGAAGAGGAAATTTTTAATCATTTTGATGCTCTGGATGATCTTAGCCTACAAGAGGTGAATCCAGGTTTGGTTCTTCTAGAACAGGGGGCTCTAGAGGAGGTTTTGGAGGGTACCAAGTCAATTGATCTTCTAAACTTGCAAGAGGAAGGTAGGTCACTTGCTCAAATGGATATGGATCAAAACGCTTTGGTTTTGGCTGGTTATATGGTGCCTAGTGCCTTAGAAAGGATGGTTGTTGAGAATTTCTGCCCTCTAGAGAAGATGGTGTCTAAGGCAAAGAAATATAATATGGCTACTCTTCCCCTTGGAATAAAAATCCAAAGAAAGGGATTAATGAGAAACCCCTAAAGTTTGGGAGGAAGAAGGATTTGGAGAAGATTAAGTTGGTGGGTGAATCATTGGTTGAGTCAGGGTTTGTCAAAACTCTTGACTCCCACTTCTCCACCTCTCAAAGATGATTATTCTCTCTTGGAATGTGAGGGGCTTGAATAGTGGCCCTAGAGAAAATGTTGTTCATGATTTGGTCTGAAATCATTTACATGATATATTATTTCTTTAGGAAACTAAACTATCTCTGGAAAGTATGAATAGTCTTGTGCCCAAACTCTGGTGGCAGGGTCAACGACAATGTATTGGTGCATAGGGTAATGTTGGGGGTGTGGCCTGCTTATGGAACCCTATGAAGATTAGGAATCTTTGGTGGATTGCTAGTAGGTCTTCTATTTTTGTGATTGCTATGAGCCTAGAGTTTGGAGAGATTATTCTTCTATCCAACATTTATGCTTCAACCAACATGCTTGGTGAGCAATGTCTTTGGTCTCATATTTGGTTTATCAGAAGTATGACTCCTCTTTATCTATGGATTGTTGTTGGTGATTTCAATGCTATTAATGATTTGGAGGAGAAAATGGGTGGAACACTAAGGTTGGATCTGTATGCCTATCTTCTTAGAGAGAATATTTCTTCTTTAAATCTGGTTGACATAAAACCTAGAAATGGTCAATTTACTTGGAATAATAGGTGGTGTGGTAAAGATTATATTGTTGGGAGGCTTGATAGATTTCTAGTTTCTTATTTTTGTCTTGGAGGATCTTGGTCTACCAATTCAAAGATTCTTGATTGGAGGGACTCTAACCATTGGCCAATTAAGATCCTTGCTTCTTTGGCTAGTCTTTCTCATCATCCCTCTTTCAAATTCCAGCTCATGTGGTTGTGGGACCCTTCTCTTCAAGATCTTATGGCTGATTGGTGGTAGCATGGTAAACCTGCTTACAGTACAACCATGTAATCTTTTGTCAATCAACTATAGTTTGTAAAGTACCAGCTCAAAAGGTGGAATAGATAGTGTTTCGATAACATTTTTCATGCTAAAGTTGTTTCTCAAGCTAGTTTGGATGCCATTACCCATGCAATTAGGGAGCATGGCCTATCTAAGGAATCTCTCCTGGAGGATTCAAAAGCTCTAAAAACTCTAGAGGAGTGTGAGTTGTAGGAGGGTATTTATTGGAAATAGAAAGTGTGGGTTGTGTGGTTGCAGGAAGGGGACAAAAACATCGCCTTTTCCTTCAACTTTATGAAGGATAGGAAACATGGTAATTCTATCTCTCATATTGTGAATTTTAGGGGTGACCATTTGACTTCTCATGGGGATATATCCAGTGAGGCTTCTCTATACTTTGCTTCTCTGCTCAGGGAGGACTCTCCAGATGTGAGTGAGGATGAAAATCTTATTCTTGCCTACATCCCCTCTCTGGTCTCTAGAGATATGAATGAGAATATTATGAGTCGTATATCTTTGGATGAATTGAAGGCTATGATTTTTCAAATGAAGAAAGGAAAGGCACCTGGACCTGATGGGTTTATGATTGAGTTCTTTCAGGAATTCTAGGAAATTATCAACCTAGACTTACTTGAAGTGGTGTGTGAATCTAAGGGGAATAAGCAGATGTTGAAAGAATTGATTCTACCTTTCTTTCCCTTATCCCTGAGTGTGAAGAGGTGGATAGGATGAGTCTGTTCAATCCCATTGCTCTATGTAATGTGGTTTATAGGATTATATCTAAGTTGATTGTGGAAAGATTGAAACAATGGATTAGTAGGTTGGTTCTTGAAGAACATGGTGGCTTTGTGGCTAATAGGAAAATCTTGGATGGTGTTGTGATTTCTATTGAAACTAAACATTCTATGGCAACATCTAAGGATAAATTTATGTTTATAAAATTGGATATGGAAAAATCCTATGATAGGGTCAAGTGGTCCTTTCTTCAGAAAATGCTTGGTTATTTTTGCTTTGTCAAAGAGTGGATTATGTGGGCTATGAGTTGTATCAATCCCCCTTGATTTTTTCTGCTAGTTAATGGGGGTCCTTCTCCCTTGTTCATGGCTTCTAGAGGTCTTCGTCAAGGGGATCCTCTATCTCTACATCTTTTTATTCTCCTAGTTGAAGGCCTTGGAAGAACCATTAAGAGCCATGTTAAACAGGGGGTTGATACATGGATGGAACTGGGGTGTTGGTCTTTCTCCTCAATCGCACCTAAAATTTGTGGAAAATACTACTTTGATGGGTTTGGCCAAGATCAGGGAGGCTACCAACTTTCGCAAGGTTTGGGATGTTTACCTCATAGCCTCTGGATAACAGATCAATGAGGGTAAATCCTCTATCTTCTTTTCTAACACCCATGAGCCTATTCAGTGATAGATAGCACATATCCTCATGTTTCAAATTGGGCAGTTGCCTATTATTTATCTTGGTATTCCTCTTTCTACGGGTCCCTTGACTAGGGGCTCCTAGCAGAATATCCTTAATAAGTTATGTGCAAGAGTAAATCATTGGTCTCATAGGTGGTTATCCTTTATAGTTCAGGTGTTTCTTTTGAAGTCGGTGGTGCAATCCCTTCCCAATTATAGGTTTATGTGGCAGTTTGCTCCTTCAAGTTTTATTATGGAATTGGACTCTCTAGAAATACAATTTCTATGGGTTGGTAGCTTGACGTCCTCAAAATAGATTCTCGTTAATTGGGAGACTATTTGTAGACTGAGACAACTTGGGGGTCTTGGGCTGTGCTAGAAGATCCTTTCTAGTTTGGCTCTTTCTACCAAGCTATACTAGATATGGTGAACTAAACAAAACCAAGTTTGGGCTAGGATTATTTCAAACAAGGATCTAAGAGGGCTGGCGAAGGAGGAGGTTCCTCAGTTCTCGCTTTTGTGTAAGGGCTCTATGATTTTGGGAACTCTTAAGAAAGAAGCTAAGTTGATCAAGGATGATTTTTTTTGGATTTTCAATAGGGGATCTAATGCTCTCTTTGGGTTTGACTCCTGGGATGGTTTTCCCCTATCTTGACTAGGTTTCCTCATCTACAAGATATTTGATATTATTTCTTGGAGGCTAGGTGGACTCGACTTGAGGATTTCAAATCTAGTCATCCTTGTGGTATGGTGGAAGTTTCTAGATGGAAGGACCCTAGTAAGTGGTCGGTTGGGGGTTTGGAAGAGGATCATGTTGAGTTAGGAAACATCCTTGCAGGTACAGATTGTAACTCCTTGAGGAAAAATGAATTTAGGCATGGAGCCCTAATCATAAGGGGGTTTATACGATGGCTAGTGATTGTCAAGAGCTAATATGTCAGAAGTATGGGGAGTTGGAAGTTTCTTGGTGGAAAAATGTCTAGAATAAGTTTTCTTGGCCCAGTGTAATTGCTTTGCTTGGATGCTTTCCTGGAATAGATGCTTGACATAGGACAATCTTCACAAGCGTGGTTTCCAAGGTCCTTCAATTTGTGTTATTTGTGGTTGTTCTAAGGAGGATTCTGCACACTTATTTTTTTTATGCCCCTTCTCTTTGCTTATTTGACACTTTTGGTGGGGTGTGTGGAGACAAGTATGTGTTCATGCTTCTTCTCTAAGTGATTTATGGAACTATTTGGAGAGACCCTCGACAAATGCTTATTTCCTCCAAATCATTTGGATTATTGGTCTCACTTTTATCCTTTGGTAGATCTGACTTGAGAGGAATCGTAGGATTTTTAGGGATAGCAAGTTGTTGATCCAACAAGTTTGACAAAGGGTTGTCAACATGATACAAGAGATGGTTGAAGTTAAGTGTGATCTGTCTTATCCTTTGGAAAGGGGAGATGAAGAGATTGTGAGTAATTTGGGATTGTGTGACTTAACACTTGATTCTTTTTATGTTAGAAGGGGGTGTCAGGCCAAAGGGAAGGTTATAAGAGAAGGGGGGTGGGTTCCTCCTTTGAGGGATGTTTTAAAAATCAATAGTGATGGCTCTTCAAGGGGTAATCTTGGACCAACTTGGATTGGTGGTATTGGAAGAGATAGTTTTGGCAGGGATATGTTCTTCTTCTCTATTCATAAAGGGCACAATTATGGTTGTTATTGAGAGAGTCTATGCTCTTGGGTGCTGCAATATTATTTGTGAGTCAGACTCTCAAATCATGGTCAATTTATTTAATGTGCAAAATTTGGATGGGGTTAATTGGAAACTAGCTTATGTTTTCAAGCATATTTTTCATCTAAGCTCCACTTTGGAGTTGGTTTCTTTTGTTCATATTCCCTAGGAGTGGAATAGGGTTGCTAATTGTTTGGCTATATGGGCTTCAGAGTAGAATGGTGGCTAGAAGGTGGAAGGTTGGGATATAAAAACATCAAGAGATATCCTTATTGAGGCATCTATTTTTTAATTAGTCACATAAAAGTGCAATAGATGCCTCAAATCAACTAAAAACCATTCATGCATGAAATGGTTTGCATGCTAAAAGTAGCTATTAAAAATTGTTCATACATGAAACGGTTTGCACGCTAGAAGCAATCATTACCTTACATTCTACATTGCCTTTTCACATTCGATATTTCTACTACTAGGTGGATGGCGTAATCAATGAGATTGTGGATTATTTAAACATCAATTTGAATCACATGCATAATAATGTACACAGATCCACTGCTACCACTGTAGGATGCCTCTCAGAATAGCAATATCTTTACCAGTAGTTATAAACTATAATACAATTACAACTTGCTAGTTGTAGCATTTCTTGTTTGCTATTTCAACATTACATCCACAATGAAGCTCAAATTATAATTCAACAACAACTAGTATATATTTTAGTTCCATAAAATATACAAAATGTGTGCCAATTATTTTTCTACATATTTATTTATTTTCAAATTGTTAATTCCATTAGGTGTGGTAATTTCTCTAACTTTCAGTTGATTTCTTATTCCATATAACCCATGTTTATGTTATTTATTTGGTTAACACCCTTTCCTTCATCTCCTATGAAGGCTAGTTAAATTAAATAAAACCAAATGAATTTAGCGTACTTTTTACACCATCCTTAATCTTAATTAATTAAGTTCATGCAATATATTTTTAAATAACAATTTGTAAACTTGTAAAGACTCAAATTAAATGCATATAAAATAACAAATTCAGAAAAGTATAGTAATATTTTCTCCTAAGAAGGTTGGTTAAATTAAGTGAAATCAAATAAACTTACCATATTTGTAACACCATCCTTAGCCTCAATTAATCTAGTCTATCCAACATTTTTTTAAATAAAATTTTACAAACTATAAAGACCCAAATTAAATGCATACAAATAACAAACTTATAAATATTATAATAATATTTTCTCCTCAAAATTGGTTTAATTAAGTGAAGTTGAATGAAATTAGCATATTTGTAACATCCTTAGCCTCAATTAGTCCAATATGTTCAACATATTTTTAAATAAAAATCGTAAACTATAAAGATTCAAATTAAATGCATACAAAATATCAAATTAAAAAATATTACTATATTTTTTTTAATATTTTCTATTAATGACATATATTAAAATTGAAGCCTACCAATCTAATACAACTTATTAGGCCCATGTCTAGTATTTAAATCTAACCACAACTAGCATTTAAATTTGCATACCATTGATGATTATGTTGACACTCCAAAACTCAAACTACTCCTTAGAGGTTTATGTTTTCATGATGGTCTAATATTTTCTCCTTGATCTCACATTGTCCTCTGCAAATGCCACAACTATTGTAAACAATGTCACATTTTTGGTCATTTTGATCTTTTAGTGCTTTCATATAGCCATTGTTTCATACAACCCATAATCAAAGATAATGACCCTCAAATGGTGGCAGTCAATTGATAAATCCCCTACTTCAATCATTGGCAACTAACTAGAAAATTTATACCTAAATTAATGGTAAAATTAAACCAAACCAAAAACTCAATAGATAATGATAAACTCAAATTGATAGTTGCTCCGTGTATGACCAAGTCAACCACCTTATTGTATTAAGTAACTTCCTCACTAACAAACTTAGCCACTTCAAACTAGAATATTCGGCCACCTTATTCAAACTACTAACAAAACACTCATTCAATATTGCAAATTAAAAAAGGAATATTATGAGTTCTCCCTCCTTATATTTTCTTGCCCTCAAGCAAGATAAGGCTAGGTGATCTAGGATATTAGCTGACTCCTTTTTGTAATGGAAAACTTGTTGATAATACCTCATCCTCATCTACAATATGTGACTCTATACATGGCACAAACTCTCCCTCAACATTGGAGTATACCTCAATTAGATGTACTTTCCCTTATCCCAAGAACATATGTGTTGGATCCCAAGGCTTCTTATAGTTGAAGCATAACTAGTCCTTGTTCATCTCATTACAAGTCATGTCACCCAACCAAATTAACTCCTAAAGGTGTGTCATGTTCCATGTTAATCTATAATTTGAGAAGGTGCAACCTCCTATCCCTTTGAAAAAGTTGTGTAGAATCCTTTGCTACTATTGTGATGCTCTTATACTCAATCCTTTAGTGGTAGACTTTTGAAAGGATTTGCTAGGTGTGGTAGCCTCCAATGTCAATAATTTGGATGATTCCAATGTCAAGGCACTTTTGATGGTTCCTACGATGAATTTGGTTTAAGGTCTTTATTTAAGCCTTTGAGGGGCTCTTTCAAGTATTCCATGAAAGAAAATTTACACATCAAGTACCATCATAGCTACCTACTAGAAATCACCCACGCACACATTCACTAAGCCATGGTATTGTAGTTGTGTCAACTCCTTATAGTGCTCCTATGATACTTTCCTCTCAAATTTGTTATTCAACCTCTTGTAAAAAATGTAGGTGGTGATAAGATTATGCCCGTATGTGACTAGATTGTGATACCACCACTCATGTACAATCTAGATTCCAAGTGAAGGATAATAAATTTAATTTTTTCCTCATCATACATAGTGGTCAATGATAATTGTTTAGTTTTTCTATACAATCTTAGGCAGAGGATTTGTTGGATCTATCAAATGATGGGAGTGGTCAAATTCTCTAGCTTTCCTTACAAACCTTTATGAGGTCCATTTGAGGTGGGTTTGAATCTATTCTTCATTCTATTTTTTCAATTTAATGTGTATAAATTCATAAAGGAAATGTCTGCTCAAAATTTAGCACTTTTTATCCCATATTCAACATGGAGAGCATTTGAGCCGTTCTCTTGCAATTCATCCAAATCATCATCTTGTGACATGGATTTTTCTACAAGAACATCACTCTTGGTAGACCAATACCCACAACTATTTTCACAATAGTATTCTAGTTCATTTTTTGAAGATGAAGATTCCCTTGTGCACCATTAAATGGAGGCACAATGGCATGCTTTTGTTTCCTTGGTTCCCTTAACCTACATACTCTAGATAAAAGAGTTTGATGAGCTATTTTCCACATCCTTTAAGGATTTCATCACATCGAAAATTCCCACTTCTTATCCTTGTGTGACATTTTTTTTCCTTTGTTCCCTAAATTGATAATTGATTTTCCTTTTGGACATGCAGTATAGATGTTGACTTTTTTGTTTATTTTATTTTTTACCTAATTTAATTGTTAGTTATATCTCTATTTTAGAACCTAGCTAGGTATTGGCTCTAATACCACTATAAAGAACCAAACTAAATGCATAAAAAACCTAGAAATACAACAATTAAAATTATACTTTTCTATATTTTTGTTAACATACATTCAAATAAAAGTCAACTAATATGATACAACTTATTGGTTACACCCAAAATTTAAGTCTACACACCACCAATGATCCTATTGACACTCCAAAAAAATTAAATAACAACCTAAGGGTTTGTATCCTCATAATGGTTTGATATATGCTACTTGACATAAAAAATTCCCCAAGATGGTCTAATTGTCATGCCTAAAGGTTGGTATCTCCAAATGTCATAATTACTATTAACAACATCACATTCTTGAGAATGAAATTAAGTTTGATTTTTTATTTTTTTTAAATGCCCTCTTTACCTCTTAATGCTTCCTTATAGTCCTTGTTTCCTCCAATCCACAATCAAGGGTAATAGAAAATACCCTCCTTCAATCATTTGCAACTAATTGGAAAATGCATCCCTAAATTGATGAAAAACCCAAACTAAACTAGCAAACTATGAAGAGCACTCAATTATAAGGGCGGATGAATTAGTATAACAACAATCTTATACTTTTTCAACACTTAATCAACCACAACAATAATACTTCAAAACGTAATCATCCACAACAATCACACACATTCAAGATCTAGAAATTAAGAACACAAAATAAACACACAATTTACGTGGAAACCTTCGTGGAAGAAAAGAATGACAAAATATTTCTTAAATAAAACTTCTCTTATAATCTTCATAGGAACCAACCCACTGGAGACTCTAATCCCCACTAGAGACACCAATCCCCACAACTAAGCACCAACTCAACAAGAGACACCAATCTCTTACTTTGATAGGAACCAATCTATGAATCCTTCAATGGATGATTTGTATTCACAATATCTGAATGTAGATACACTGCTTCAAAAAAATTATTTTAAGTGATCTAATTCTTTTCTTCACAAGCTTGATAAAAAATTTGATGCAATGTCCTTCACAAATTTGCATGTATTTTTTCTCAAATCTAATTATCTTCCTTCATAAATTTTCTCTTACTTTCTTCAATACAATTTTGAAATATTCTTCATTATTTTCTACTCTAGCTTTGCTCTAAATGGTATGATTTTTATTGTATTTCTGCTCTTAATGACTGCTCACAATATTGTCATAATTATCTCCTATTTTTCTTCAATATAGATCTTCAATACTCTTCATAATTTCATATCTAAGTTTTCTCTTTATTGAACTAATATATCATGGTATTTCTGCTTGTATTCCTCTTCACAATATACTCTTAAAATCTAAATAATATTATTTTTCACTTGCCTTCAAAACATCCAAACAATCTTCTTTTATATCATCTCCAAAGAGGGTGACCACATGGGAAAGACACATATCTTATGAAGAGATGCAATCTTTATTTATAAGTTCATTTTCATAACAAAACTTGGCCACACATTTTGAGGGGTTGGTCCCTTTTGAAGAAATTTATTTATTTTATTTTAATTTCCCCAAATGGGGTGGCACTCTAAGGAGGTCAGCCTATTATTGTTTATATTTAATTTTATTAATTTTTTATTTATACTTCCTTTATCTTGGGCACTACTCCAAGGGTTGGCTAGCATGAGTTTGATTAAATTATTTTATCACTACACATTGCTGCCATGGTAAGATAAAGTTTGACCTTGTCCTTTAGCCTTCTTTAGCAACATAATTCTCTTTTGACATCAATGACAACGATCTTGTCCATGCCCCTTTGATATCAATGACAATATTTCTAACAATATCCCCTTTTTTTATTGATGGCAATAAGAACATAATTCTCTCCTTTTGCATTGCACCCCATTTTTTTATCTCTACCCCTTTGGAATCAATGACAAAGGGTAACTTACTATTTTCACAAAGAAAACTCCCCCTAGCTATAATTCCTCTTGGCATCAATGGTTTCATTCTTCCTTTTTCTATATCTCTTATTTGTTGTATTTCTCCCTCTTTCTGTAACTCTCATTCTATGACATCAATATAAACAAGATGCTTTATTACCTTCATATAGAATATACATTAGCTAATCTATCTTTAAATTGTCTCTCCACAGAGCTAAAAGATATTGCATTGATTAGCTCATCCTTTCTCTACTTCTCCCCCTTTAACATAAATGGAAAAAAGGGATGTTAACCCATCTTTGACCTTTCTTGTTCACGGGTCTAAAGGATAATGCAATGATAAACTCCCCCTGAAATCATGCTTCTCCCAAAAAACTTAGTGATATTTCTTGTGCATGGAGCACAAGCATAGGTTTTCCTTCTCTTGATCTTGTTTCCTCTTCCAAACTTTTGTAGGTTCTTCATTTTGTTTGGCTATGGTATCCTCCCTTTTGTGGTTTCACAAAACCACTTCTACAAAAGTGTGTTATATGACCATAATTATTGCACTTATAACATGCAACATTGTAATCCACTAAAGGAGCACATGAATTATGGTTCCTAATTGAGAACCTAAAATCAGTCCTTGCACGAACTCTATAATCCACTGCTTTATGACAAAAATAATTGCATGAAAAGAAATAACCATAGAAAGAGTGATTAAACCTGGTCATGGGAACATGTCTTGAAGGGAATGATCCTCTATCATTACCCTTCTTGTCCTTGTGAGGGATATTACTTCTTCCTTCTTAGTTCTCTCATTATTGATGGATATTTTAATAACATCACCATACCTCTTATCTTCTTTTAATTTCTTTGATGATTGAATTGTTTTAGAAATTTAACCTTCTTCTTAGCCAATATTGAGATTTGATGATGTTGTCCAATATTTTTGAACTCCTAATTCTTCAAGTTCTTGTTTAATTGAGTTATTGTTTTCTCCAATTTCTTTCTTAGCAAGATTCCAACATCTCACAATATTCTTCATTTTTCTTCAATTGGTTTCTCACCTCCTCCTCAATCCTTTTTTATTCTTCTAACTGAACTTTTAGATCTATGATAAAATTCTATAATTCTTCAAGAATTTGAGATAATTTTTCTCGGGCTTCATTGTCCTCTTGAATTTGTAGCCCTTGTTTCAAATTTATTTTCTTAAGCTTCTTGATCTTACTATGGGCATAATGGAGTTCCTCCTCAAGATCCACTTCTCCTTCATCTTTTCTATGCTCTTCTTCTAAATATTTTTCTTCTTTCTTTTCATCTTCATCACCCTTTGCTTCCATTTCCATGAATAATATTTCTTCTTTATCATTTTTAGAAATTTCTTCATTGCTTTCTTCTGATGAGCTATTATCTTCCTTTGAATAAAGGCTCTTCTTGTATTTTTGGAAGTTCTTCTCATGTTGGTCATGTTTGTAACCATTCTTATATTGTTGATATATTCTTCATTTCTTCATGTTATAATCATCTTCACCATCGATGCTTTCACTCTTAACATGCAAACACTTAGAGGAAAAATGACCCATTCTACCACAATTAACATTTAAATGGTAACTTACCTTGGTACTTCCTAGATCCTTTCTTTAGATTTCTCTTGAAGTGGGCTTCTTCTTCATCATCTTTTTCACTATTTGAGCTATCACTTGGTTCATACACTTTATTCTTTCCCTTCTTTGATGCTTTGGAGGTTTCCTCCCTTTTAGATGGCTTTTCTTCAATATGTTGGCATAATGTTGTCATTGATGTCAAAGGGGAGTTTGGTTGAAGTTTGAATGTGATTAAGCTCAGTGGATCAGTTTTTGGAAGAATATGATGAAGAGAAGAGCATGTTTTTGAAATGTTGCAAATTTTCTCAAAAGTTGCAAAGTTGTCATGATGTTGTAGAGATTACTTCCAAAAGCCAGAGGAGTAAACTAAGACCAGATTCAATGTGGGTTTTTCAAGAGGATTTGATTGGTATGGTCTGCATGATCAGAGGATGTGTAACATGAGCTCAAAAATGATTTATTTATGCCCTCTGGTCAAACTATGGTTTTGCAGTTAAACCCTAAATATTGCAAACATGGTGATGAAAAGATTTTATATTTTGATGTTGACTAGGTACAAATGATAGTAGGTCACATAAGTTACAACTTATTTCCTTTGTATCATTGAGGAGACTAACCCCCTTTCCTAGCGTTGCCGGTTGGTGGAGTGTGTGCATCACAACACATATCTTTGCATTATATTTTACACTCTTCATGTGCTATGCACTTTTGCAATGTGTGATATGTTCCCTTGAAGATCTAACAATGTGCATCTTTGTTTTTGGATTGAATGGCTATCGCTTCATTGCTTCACATTGTTGTTGTGAAGCAAAAGGGTTGTGTGCAATCAACGATATGCAATGAAGGATATCAACGATGAAGACTAGAGCATGGATGATCAGATGGCTATCACACAATGTCTTCATATAGAATTTTGAAGTTTACCTTGGCATATGTTTTGTGTGATGTGTGATAGAGATAAATCAATGGTAGAGGATAGATGAAGGAGATCTAATGTCATCGCTTTTTTTCTTCCACATCATTGTTGTGAAGCAAAAAGGAGAGAATTGTGTGATATGTGATGGGAGAGAAAGTTAGTGGAGTTTGATGTGATTAGGCACATGTGGCTAGATAAAATTACATCGCCAATGTTATTCACATCGTAGTTGTGAATAACCCAATGCCAGGGAAATATGTGATACACTAAAGGGTTGCGAAGAAGACATGGTGGGTGCCTTCTTCAAAAGAGTGATGGAGTGATAAGGTAGAAACATATTTTGTGAGATAGGTGGTGAAGATGTATTGCATCAGATTGATACGTTACATCATTTTTTCTACTCTTTGCGTGTAAATGAAGTTGCACTAGACAAAGAGAATGTGATGGCAATCGTACGATAGAGATTACGAGGTGAAGATCGGATGGTGATCACAAGACCTCTTCACATTGTGGAAATGAAGGTCGATGCCCTAGGAAAAGTTCTGATACATTAAGTAAGCGATGGTTGTATACAAAAAGAGAGAGATCAACGACACTAGTTAAAAGGAGATCAATGATACATGTGTTTTAAAGGTGGAAAATTTAAATGAGGGATGATGGATTATGGCGTGAAGACTACATATCGATGGTCAGAATTTAAAGATGAACCTCTCCAATGGCTATGATAGTGTGTGAATGACAGTTTTAACAAAAAGTTGACACATGAACAAAAATAATTGGTTCAACTACTCCAACTTCCATTTGATTGGTGATTTGATTTGTAGAGAAGCGACACAAATAGAAAATGTGATTGAGATTAGAATCAGATTGAGTATACAAGGTTATGACATTAAATACATATTAGGTTTAGGGTTTTGTAGGCCATGATTAGCAAATTCAGTGAATCTATATAGGAAGCTTGTTGATGAAGAATGCAAGTGAGAAAACCCTAGCATAATTCTCCAGATTGAAAAGAATTTGAATATGCAATTAATATGGATGGTGGTACATTGCTCAAAGAGGAATGATTGTCAGTGAATGTAAGAAAAAAAGGACAATCAAAATTTTATCTAAGTGTTGTTACATGATGTAGTAGATTGTGTGTGAGATATGAAGAGAAGAAAGAGAATGCACATGTTGAGATAGAGTGAAACCCAAAAAAAAATAGAGAAAATCATCAAGGGTTTACATTCAAGGTGCAAAGAAGAATAGAGAAGAGGTGCATAGTAGAGAATTGAGTTGTAAAGATTGCAACAAAGAATTGAGCAGTTGCAAATAGAGTAGCAACATTGAATTGTGTTCAATAGAACAAATTGTAATTATTTCATTGTAAATCTTATTAGTGGGTTCCATTAGATAACTAGGTAGGTTCTTAATGTAGGGAGTTGGTGCTTCCTTGGAGTGGGTGCTCCTAAAATTAGGGGATTGGTGTCTCCTTAGGGTTGGTTCCCTTAAACTTTGTAAATATTTTCATTGTGAGGTTAGATTAGGACAATAGATCCTAGCAACTATTCTCACAGTGGTTTTTCCCATATTGGGTTTTCCATGTAGATCTTATGTTATCTAAAATTGTGTGTGTGTGTGTGTGCTTATTTCTCTGCTTGGTTAATTTATCTGGATATAGTGTTAAGGGGTAAATTTAATTGATATATTGATTCACACCCACTCTCAATAGATTTTTGTGTTCCAACAATTGGTACCAAAGCATTGGTTCCCTTGGAGAATCTTAATCATCTCAGGTAGATCTTGGAAAAGTGAACACAATGGCCAGTCAAGAGGGTTCATCCACAAACAAGGTACCTTTGTTTGATAGATCAAATTATGATTTTTAGAGCATTAAGATGGAGACATATTTGGAATCTTTATGGTTTGATTTATAGATGTCTATCAAAAATGGATATACACCACCTACTACTGCTCCTACTGATGTTTTAGGAAAGAAAGACTATGAGAACAATGCAAAGGCAAAGCATGTTATTCTTTGTGGATTGTCTAGCTCAGTGTTTGTTAAAGTAATGCATTGTCAAACTGCAAATGATATTTGGAGTAAATTGAAAAGAATCTATGAAGGAGATGATAAAATAAAGCAGACAAAGATAAATATTATTAGAGCCAAGTTTGAAGTTCTGAAGATGAGTGAAGAAGAAAAGATAGCAGATTATCTTCTCATAGTTGATGAAATAGTGAACTCAATCAGAGGGTTTATAAAAGAAGTAAAGGATTCAGTCACTGTTCAAAAGGTTTTAAGGTCCATTATATTCAAGTATGACTCCAAGATATCTATAATAGAGGAAGCAAGAGAAATGGATAAGATCACTCTTGATGAACTGCATGATGTATTCACTGCATATGAAATGAGGACAAAGAATACAGAGGCATCCAAAAGAGAAGCTGCATTCAATACTACCAACAAAGAGAAGGTTGAAGTATCTAAGAAGGACAAGGAAGGAGCCTCCATATTTGAACATGAAAAGAGTGATGAGGAAGAAGCAAACTTCATCAGAAAATTAAGAAGAGGCTCTGACAAGTATAGAGGTAAGTTACCCTTTAAGTGTTTTAATTGTGGTAAAGTAGGTAATTTTGCTGCTAAATGCCCTTACAATAAGAAGGATAATGTCGAACAAGAAGTAGATAGTAAAAAGAAAAAACCCTACTTTCATAAGAAGAAAAGTTTGTATGTTCAAGAGGAGAGTGATTCATCTGATGCTAGTGATAATTCAAATGATGAACAAGATTGTCCCTTTATGATGGAAGAAAATGGATTTATCTTCACAACAAAAGAATATGAAAAACAAAAAGATGGAAAGGTTGAGGATCTTGGTGAAGAAGGTGAAGAAGAAGGATAATTTTACCTTGAAGGAGAAATAATTTGTGCTTTAGAAGAAATTGATAACCTAAGAGAGAAGGTTGATAGCTTGAAAAAGAAGAATAAGCATATTAAGAAGTTTGCACAAAAAGAGACCAATAGGCTAACCAAAAATCCTAAAGAATTTAATCAGATGGTGGTGAGCTTGAAGATACAAGTGGAGGAAGCCAAGAGAATTGAAGATGTAGTTAAATCTAAACTACGATCCAAAGTTTACAAATGTATGAAGATAGAGGCAAAAATAGTTGCCTTAAGAAAAGACCTGTAAAAGGACAGAGAACATATAGAAAAAGGATTGAAGTTGAAAGGAGGCTTGAAGATTCTTGATGGATTACTAAACACACAAAAGCCTTCTAATAAAGAGAAATCTGGTTTGGGTTTAGAGAAAGGGAAGATTACTCTTACCAGTGCTTCTGCAAAACTGTATGAGAGATTTAGAGTAGGAGAAAATTCTAGTACATATGGTGAGAGAGCATGCAATGATAATACATATGGAGATGAGAAGAAACCATATGAGATGAAGAATGTTGAGGAAGAAAAGAAGCTTGTTGCAGACAAAAAGAAGAACCAACCAGTTCCTTATTATTAGAAGAAGAGGTAGAACATAAGAATAACTGATGCTAATGGATTCATAAGGGTGAGGTTTTAAGAATCCAAAGAAAAGAAGACCCCCTCATCTTGCTCAAGGAAACACTATGACCAGGTATTCCTCATACTTCTATGGGTACTGTTATACATGTAATCAATTTGGTCATAGGGCTAAAGAGTGTAGAGTTGTTCCTAAAAGGAGTTCAAATTTTGTAAGAAAAAATACATTTGATCCTTTAGCTAACATGAATGTAATATGTTACAATTGTAATAACTTTGGTCATATAGCTAAGAATTGTAGAAAATTTTTTTATAAGATCAAATGTACAGAATGAGGAAAAGAAAAACACACCTCCTAAAATAAAGAGTCTAAAGTCTCTGAAAAGAAGGAAGAGAATGTAGAGAAAGAAACCTAAGAAGGCATGGAAAGAAAAAGAGTAGATGCTCACTCAATCAATGATTAAAAAAAATGACACTTCATGCCAAAAAGAAAAATCTATAGGTAATAGATAGTGGCTTATCTAAGAATATGATTGGTGACAAGAGAAAATTCATCCAACTCAAGAAATGTAAGGAAGGATCAACCATTTTGGGTGACAACATTGCAATGAAAATATATGAAAAAGGAACATTGAGCATAGATGGTAAATTACCTACAAAAGATGTTCTTTATGTTGAAGGTTTGAAGCACAACCTGCTGAGTGTGAGTTAGATGTGTGACAATGGTTATAAAGTCACATTTAATTCAAAAGGATGTAAGATAAGGAAAAATGGAAAAACAATTGCACAAGGAGTAAGAACTGAAAGCAATCTCTATAATCTCAATGAAGTAAAAGGTTATAATTGTCTAATAGGACAAGTTGATGAGAGTTGGTTGGCATAGGAGAATGAGGCATGTAAATTTTGATAACTTGGTGAAAGTGAGCTCGAAAGGGTTGGTAAGGCACATGCCTAAGATAACTAAACCTGCAAACACCACCTATAGAGAATGTCAAATAGACAAGCAAACAAGGGTCAAATTTCAAACAAAAGAATACTTAACTACAAATCCCCTGCAACTAAATCACACTGATTTGTGTGTTCCTAAGAGGACAAGAGGATTCAAAGGTGAAAGATACTTCATGTAGTTGATTGATGACTATTCAAAAATGACATGGGTAACATTTTTAAAGGATAAGTTTCAAGAATTTGAAAGATTCAATATTTTTAGAACCATGGTTAAAAAGGAGATTGGCAGAAAAATCAAATTCTTAAGATCAGATGGAGGTGGAGAATTCAAATCAAATGAATTCATTGAATATTGTGAGAACCATGGAATCAAAAGACAATATTCTGCATCAAGAACTCCACAACAGAATAGAGTAGTCAAGAGAAAGAATAGGATGGTTAAGGAGATGGCCAAAACAATGCTAAATGAGGCCAAATTAGTAGATGCATATTGGAGAGAGGCAATTCATACTATAGTTTATATTTTGAATAGAGTTCAAATAAGAGCAAACAGTAATAAGACTCCCCATGAACTATGGTACGATAGACCTATATTTGTCAATTATTTCAAAGTGTTTGGTAGAAAGTGCTACATCAAGAGAGAAGAAGATAAATTGGGAAGATTTGATTCTAGATGTGATGAAGGAATATTTCTTAGATATTCCACCCAAAGCAAAGCTTTAAAATGTTATAACAAAAGATTGTACAAGATTGTAGAAACCATCAATGTCAAGATTGATGAAGATATAAAACATGTTAAATATGACAGAGATAACTTTGAAGATTAATCGGATTGTGAGGAATATATTGTTGAAGAGCTCGAAGAAGAGAATGAAAAAAGATCATGTAAAATATGTACAAAAGGATCATCCTGCAAATCAAATAATTGGAAACAAAAATGAGGCTGTTCAAACAAGGAGAAGAGTGCAAAGAATAAGGAACAAATAATTTTTTCTCTCTTGTCTTAGATTGAACCTAAAAGCTATGATAAGGCCAACAAGGATGAGAGTTGGATAAAGGAAATGGAAGATGAACTTAATCAAATTGAAAAAAATAAGACATGGGAATTGGTTCTGAGAACCCCAAGAAAAAATGTGATAGGTACTAAATGGGTGTTTAGAATCAAGCTCAATGAAGATGGAGCTGTTGTAAGGAATAAGGAAAGATTGGTGTGCAAGGGGTATGCACAAGTTGAAGGCATAGACTTTGAAGAAACATTTGCACGTGTTGCAAGATTAGAAGTCGTAAGAATATTTTTTGTATTTCCAGTTTATAAAGGATTTAAATTCTATCAAATGGATGTTAAATATTCTTTTCTGAATGAAAACCTTGAAGAAGAAGTTTGCATAGAACAACCAAAAGGATTTCACCTGTCAGAAGAAGAAGATTATGTTTACAGACTAAGAAAAGCTTTGTATGGTCTAAAACAAGCACCTAGGGCATGGTATTCCAGATTAGACTAGTACCTACAACAAGGGTTCAAGAAAGGATGTGTAGATAGTAATTTGTACTTTAAATCTGAAGGTGAGCACATGACTATTGTTGTTGTATATGTGGATGGCATCATATTTTGTGGTAGAAGTGACAAAATGTGTAAAGAGTTTTCTATTCAAATGCAAACTGAACTTGAGATGTCAATGCTAGTAGAAATGTCATTTTTACTTGGTTTACATATAGCACAAACCGATGATGGTATATTTATATCTCAAACTAAGTATGCTAAGGAAATGCTTAAAAGGTTTGGAATGGAATATAGCAGACCAGTTAGTACCCCTATGATAACTATATGTAAGTTGAGCAAGTCAGATGAGTCCTTGAATGCAAATCAAACAATGTATAGGTCTATGATTGGAAGCTTGTTGTACTTAACTACATCAAGACCATATATTATGCAAGTAGTTATACGGTTGCAAGATTTCAAGCCGCTCCTAAGGAGTCTCATGTCAACTTAGTGAAAATAATTTTTAGATACATTAAAAGAACTATTGACTATGGACTATGGTATCCCAAGAGTAAAGATTTCACTTTGACAACATAACCAAATGTTGATTGGGTTGGAAGTGTAGATGATAGAAAAAGCACTAGTGGTGGTGCATTTTTATTGGGAGACAAACTTATTTTTTCGATGATAAAAAATAAAGAATCAGTCACTCTTTCTACAATAGAAGCACAACATGTAGCAGTTGTAGCATGCTGTACTCAGGTATTATGGATGAAGTATACACTTACAAACATCAAAATTGAGTACAAAGAATCTATCTCTATTCTTTGTGATAATTCAAGTGCAATAAATATCTCAAAGAATCCAGTGATGCATTCTAGGACAAAGCACATATCAATCAAGTATCACTTTATAAGAGAGAAGGTTGCAAATCAGGAAGTCACCATGGAGTATGTGCCAACCAAAGATCAAGTGGCAGATATTTTCACCAAGCCTCTTTCCAAGGAACAATTTGAATATTTGAGGCAGAAGTTGGGAGTAATTTCTACATCATATCACTAAATATTAGTGATAGGGCATGAACCTAGGGGGAGCTTCATACATATTTCATTCATCCCTGGAAACAAAGAGAGAAATCAAGTCAGGTAAATATGGTTTTACAAATTTTTAACGACTTGATGGTTGCAGATTCTTGCACACATTCTTTCTCTTTGAATTTATTGTCAAAGGAGGAGAATATCCAACAAGGGAGAAAATTTTAGGTGCAACAAGCTATTTAGGAGTGACACTTTGCAATTGATGTCAAAGGGGGAGAACTTGTGCAAAATCTCATGCAATTGAGAAAGAGGGAGAAAATCAAGCAAATGCTCATTTTCTAAGGAGGGATTGTTATGTATAAGCACTCATATGGTTTTGATTAATTGGTACAAACTAGTTCAGTTGATTGGTATAGTGTTGGTTCAGTTGGTAGAGCATGAATTGGAACATTCATAATTGGTATAGAGCATTTAGAGCATTTGGTTTTGCCATTAATGACAAAGGGTGATATTGTTGGCATAATGTTTTCATTGATGTCAAAAGGTGTCATTGAAGTCTGAATGTCATTAAGCTCGGTAGATCAGTTTCTAGAAGAATATGATGGAGAGAAGAGCGTGTTTCTAAAATTTTGTAAAGTTACTCAAAAGTTGCAAAGTTTTCATGATGTTGCAGAGGTTGCTTCTAGAAGTCAAAGGAGTAAACTAAGACAAGATTCAATGTGGGTTTTTCAAGAGGATCCACTTGGTATGGTTTGCATGATCAAAGGATGTTTAATGAGCTCAAAAATGATTTATTTATACCATTTGGTCAAACTAGGGTTTTGTAGTTAAACCCTAAATGTTGTATTCATGGTGATGAACAAATTTTATGTTTTGATGTTGACTGGGTACAAATGGTAACATGTCACATAAGTTACAACTTATTTCCTTTGTATCATTGAGGAGACTGGCCTCCTTTCCTACCACTACCGATTAGCAGAGTGTGTGCATCACAACATGTCTTCGCATCGCATTTTACACTCTTCATGTGCTATGCACTTTTACAATGTGTGATATGTTCTCTTGAAGATCTAATGGTGCTCATTTGTGTTTGTGGATCGAACGTCTATCGCTTCATTGCTTCACATCGATGTTGTGAAGAAAAAGGGTTGTGTGCAACTAGCCATATGCGATGAAGGAGATCAACGGTAAAGATTAGAGCATGAATGATATAATGGCTATCACACTATGTCTTCATATGGCGTTTTGAAGTTTACCTCAACATATGCTTTGTAAGATGTGCGATAGAGATAAATCAATGGTAGAGGATAGTTGGAGGAGATCTAACGATCATCACTTCATTGCTTCACATCGTTGTTGTGAAGCAAAAGGAAGGAGATAAATGTGCGATATGTGATGGGAGAGAAAGTGGAGTTTGACGTAATCAAGGACATGTGGCTAGATACAATTGCATCACCAATGTTATTCACATCGTAGTTGTGAATAACCCAATGCCAAGGAAATATGCAATACACAAAAGGGTTGCGATGAAGAGATGGTGGGTCCCTTCTTCAAAATATCAATGGAGCGATAAGGTGGACACGTATTTTATGAGAAAGGTGGCAAAGTTGTATTGCATCGTATTGATCCTTTACATCGTGTTTTCTACTCTTTGTGCACAAATGAAGTTGTGTTAGGCAAAGAGAATGCGATGGAGATCCTACGACAAAGATTATGAGGTAAAGATTGGATGGTGATTGCAAGACCTCTTCACATTATGAAAAAAAAGGTTGATGCCCTAGGAAAAGTTGTGATACGTTAAGTTAGTGTGATGGTTGCATACAAAAAGATAGAGATCATGGTACCAGTTAAAAGGAGATTGATCATACGGTTGTGTTTTAAAGGTGGAAAAATTAAATGAGGAATGATAGATTATGGCGTGAAGACTACAAATTGATGGTCATAATTTAAAGGTGAACCTCTCCAATGGCTACGATAGTGTGTGAATGAGGGTTTTAACAAAAATCTAACATAATGAACAAAATTAATTGGTTCAACTACTCCAGCTACCATTTGATTGGTGATTTGATTTGCAGAGTAGTGACATAAACTACAAAGCTGATTGAGATCATAATCAGAATGAGTATACAAGGTTATGACATTAAATACATATTAGGTTTAGGGTTTTGCAAGTTGCCATGATTAGCAAGTTCAATGAATTTGTACAAGAAGCTTGCTGATGAAGAATGTGAATGAGAAAACCCTACAAAATTCTCTAGATTGAAAAGAATTTGAATATGTAATTAATCTGGATGGTGGTGCATCGCTCGAGGAGGAATGATTGTTAGTGAATGTAAGAAAAAAAGGACAATTAGAATTTTTTCTAAGTGTTGTTACATGATGCAATAGAGTGTGTGTTAGAGTTGAAGAGCAGACAAAGAATGTACATGCTGAGATAGAGTGAAACCCAAACAAAAATAGAGAACATCATTAAGGGTTTTCATTCAAGGTGTAGAGAAGAACAAAGAAGAGGTGTAGAGCAGAGAATTGAGTTGTAGAGATTGCAACAAATAATTGAGCAGTTGCAAATAAAGTTGCAACATTGAATTGTGTTCAATAGAACAAATTATAATTGTTTCATTGTAAATCTGATTGGTTGGTGCCATCAAATAATTGGGTAGGTGCTCAATGTAGGGAGTTGGTGCTTCCTTGGAGTGGGTGCTCCTAAAACCAAGGGATTGGTGTCTCCTTAGGGTTGGTGCCCTTAAAATTTGTAATCAAAGATTTTCATTGTGAGGC
The DNA here is from genome assembly GCA_007258455.2 of Sequoia sempervirens. Classification (NCBI taxonomy): domain Eukaryota; kingdom Viridiplantae; phylum Streptophyta; class Pinopsida; order Cupressales; family Cupressaceae; genus Sequoia; species Sequoia sempervirens. The sequence continues at coordinate 35,915 of VDFB02180081.1, forward strand.
TAGATTAGGATAGTAGATCCTAGCAACTATTCTCACTATAGTTTTTCCCATCTTGGGTTTTCCACATATATCTTGTGTTATCTAAAATTGTGTGTGTTTGCTTATTTCTCTACTTGGTTAATTTATCTGGATAAATTGTTAAGGGGTAAATTTTAATTGATCTACCAATTCACCCCCCTCCTAGTAGATTTTTGTGTTCCAACACAATCCTTATTTCATAGGTAGTAAGAATTATATGCAACTTGTCCTTTGTTAGTTTTTCTAGATCTCTCATTTCTTCAATCGTCGAAACCTTAAAATCAAATATTAAAGGTGAATACCTTAATTTACCTTTTGCACAATCACTTCTTCAACTTTTTCACCAATACCTCTTATTGTGTTCACAATCTCATCAACACGAAGCAAATAGGAGGCTATATTTTCTTCTTTCATCTTAAGGCTTTCAAATTATCTTCTATGATTTTGAAGCTTTGCCTTATTTAATTTGTCATCCCCTTCATAGATATTCTTCAACTTATCCCACATGTTCTTAACTAATTTGCAATGCATAGCTTTTATAAACACAGATTCGGATAATCCACACAAAATTGTATTCTTGGATTTTGCATTGTTTTCACTCTCCCTCTTTCTTGCTTGATCCATTGGGTGAGTCATAGGGAATATATAGCAATTTTCCACTTATTTCCAAATATCAAACCCTAGAGTATTCAAATAGGTTTGCATCATTATGCTCCAAAAGGAATAATTTGTTTCATTAAATAATTGTGTCATGTTTGATGAGAATCCATATCCTTCTTGCCTAGCCATATGTGCTCTTTATATCTTCCTTCTAGTGGTTAGACTATCTCTGAAGGAACCCGCTCTAGACCAATTGAAGAGCACTCAATTATACTAAGATGGGGGTGAATCAATCTAACAACAATATTTTACTTTTTCAAAACTTTATCAACCACAACAATAATACTTCAAAAATTAATCATCCATAGCAATAGCACACATGTAAGATATAACAATTAAGAACATAGAATGAACACGATTTACGTGGAAACCCTTGCACAAGAAAACCACAAAAAAATATTTCTTATATCTAGAACTTCTCTCACAGTCTTCGTAGGAACAAACCCATTGGAGACTCCAATCCCCACTTACAAGATTTGTAGGCACCAATGCATTGGAGACACTATTCCCCACAACTAAGCACCAAATCAACAAGAGACATCAATCTCTTATTTTGATAGGCGCCAACCTATGAATCTTTCAATGGATGATTTATCTTCACAAGATCTAAATGTAGATACACTTTTCTTCACAAATATGATTTTAAGTGATACAATTCTTTTCTCTACAAGCTTAATCACAAATCTAATGCAATGTCCTTCACAAATCTGCATGTATTTTTTTCACAAATCTAATTATCTTCCTTCATAAATTTGCTCCTACTTTCTTCAATACAAGTTTGAAATATTCTTCATTATTTCTATAATCTAGGTTTGCTCCAAATGGTCTAGTTTTTATTGTATTTATGCTCTTAATGATTGTTCACAATCTTGTCATAATTATCTCCAATTTGAATTCAATATAGATCTTCAATACTCTTGACAATTTTTTATCTAATTTTTCTCTTTAGTGAACTAATATATCATAGTATTTCTGCTTTTATTCCTCTTCACAATCTACTCTTAAAATTTGAATAATATTCTTTTTCACTTGCTTTCAAAATTTCCAAACAATCTTCTTTTATATCATCTCCAAAGAAGGCAACCACATGGGAAAGACACATCTTACAAAGAGATGTAACTTTTATTTATAAGTGCCTTTTCATAAGAAAAATTGGGCACACCTTTTGAGGGGTTGGCCCCTTTTAATGAAATTT
>VDFB02180084.1:0-20273 GCA_007258455.2 Sequoia sempervirens
TGCAAGACACAAATGAGACATGAGAGCCAAATTTGAAAGCCCTATGCCAAGTCATATGTTTTTGAGTAAGGCTATGTCATGTAAATGAAAAATAAAACAAAAGCAAGGGAGTTGCCCCCTAGAAAATAACACACCAAACACATAAGGGATCTATGGATTTGGGGTTAGTATGTTTGTTGTTGCAATGTTTTTATGAAAGAGATTGGAACTGTCATGATTCCCCAAAGCACATAGAACTGGAAGAATGACACAAAGAGAGCGAACAAAAAATAAAAATAAAGTCTTTTTTGGGTCAACATGGAAGAGACCTAGGGCATCTCAGCTTTGCATCGTCTAAAAGGAAAACACAAGAAAAAATGAAAAAGAAAAAGGAACTTTTGGGTCAACATGGAAGAGACATAGGGCGTCTCAATGCTTTGCATCATCCCCAAAAGGAAAAAACAAGTGAAAATGAAAAATAAAAAGGACCTTTTGGGTCAACATGGAAGAGACATAGGGCATATCAATGCTTTGCATCATCCCCAAAAGGAAAACACAAAACAAAAGCGAGCAAAAGAAAAAAACAACATATAGAAGAATAGAGATACAAATAGAATAAGTGTACAAAGAGAGAGAGAACATCGAACACACATTACAAAGGAACACGATACACATAAATTTGCAAAAGAAAAGAAAATAAAGGAAAAATGAAAAGGGTGAGCAAGGTGAATGCAATTCAACCATCTAACAATTCATCCACCTCTCAATCATGTTCAGTGTATTAGGAGGGTGGTTGATTGTCCAAAGGAAGAATTGCAAGTGTTGAACTAGGATATGTGCAATGTTTTGCACTTGGTGTAGAAGATTTATCATTTAAGCTCATGGTAGATGAGAATAAATATTTTAGATCATTATGCACTTCTTTATCGATTTTTGCAATCTCCTCATCATCATTATCATCATCAAGATTGATTACGACATAAGGACAAAGAGTTATTTCTAAGGAAGGGAGTATCAAAAGTTGTGGTTGTTGGATTTGTTCATTTTGTTGTGAGGGTTGGACTGTACTATCTTGTGGTAGGTTAGGAAATGGAGGGTGGTCATCTATCACTTCTATCAAAGGTGAGAGTTGTTTTTCTTTATTTTCTTCTATTTGAGACTGACAGGTGAGAAGACGATGATGATGCCTATGTTTCCTAGCATTGTGGTTGAGTTTTATTTTATTTTGAATTTGTTGAGGTGTAAGAGTAGGTTGATCCATCATAGGTTCCTTTTCTTCTAGAGGGAGAAGAATGGAAGAAGTCGAAGAGGACAGGTCAATAACTTTCTCTTTAGCTTTATACACTTGTTTAATGTGAGGAGGCATGACAGGATTGGTTTCATTTTCTCGTGGTCATTTAAACGATGGTAGGGAAGTGTCTAAGGGTGGTTGTTCATGAGGTTGTATGGTTTTTTCAATGTCAGACTTAGGCTAAAGCATGATTTCATCTATGATAGGAGAAGTAGAAGTGGATGGGTACATGTTATGAAGAGACAACGCGACTATTCATTTGGGTTTGAACTTTTGATAGGTTATGAAAAATAAATCTTTACGAGGGGTAATGGGCTCCATAGGTCCAAGCCAAAATGCTTCTAAGGAAAAAAATCCTTTAGAAGATAATGGATTAAAGCTACTATGGTGTATGGTAAAAATTTCCTTGTCATGTGGAAACTTCAAACATTTGTGAACAACTGATGGGACTGCTTTCATTGAGGAAAACCAAGGGTGGCCTAGCCACAAACAAAATTGATTTGATTGTGGAATAATAGAAAATGTTACATCCAAAGTTTTGGGTCCTATCTATAATGGGAGTATGATCGATTTGATCATAGGGCATGAAAAACCAGTATGTGTTTTAATCCATGTAGTTGATTTATTATAATCATCTTAATAAAGATCGTGTAATACTAAAAACTCTTCTATGATCACATTCTCGCCACAGGAGGGATCTATTAATATCCCAGTGGTGGGCTTATCATAAATTCTACTGACTATGTAAAGAGGACCATTGGGAATCTTTTGAAGTATATCTTTAGAATAAAAAGTGATATCAAGAGTTTTGTGGGTTGGGCCCTTACAAGGGGTAACATCTATCGCACCCACAAGTTCATCCATAGGATTAACTTGGGTAACATTTGGAGTTATATCACGTTGTTCATTATTTGCATCAATGTTCATGACTTGAGGGTTTGAAGGTTCACTAGCCTTGACAAATGAAACATTATGTTTAGGCATGGGATTGGTAAATATTTGTAAATTCTAGTTATGGGGTGTAATAGACTTATTGCCTTGATCATTAACACCCACAATGGACAAACAACTCAAATCAATGAGGTCTTGAACTAAATTTTTGATACACTTATATTTTTCAGTGTCATGGCCATTTTGGCGATGAAAATGGAAATAAGCATTTGGTTTAAAGGTGGGTGGTAAATTTTTGGTGGTATCAAGTAGTTTGACGATAGGAGGTGATCATTTGTTGTTGGAGTAATTGGTTCATTGTATTATGGAGGGTGTCAGGTAATGGAGTAAATTGTCTCTTCAGGTCCACATAGGTATAAGGAACTACTATTTTAATAGTTGCCACTTTACTTGGAACATGTTGGGTTTGTGGTTGAGGAGGCAGATTGAAGTTCTGTAAAAAGCCCCTATTTGGTTTGCAAAAATTTTGCATTTTATTTTTATTTTTTTGCTCAAACTTGTCAACTTAGTTAGAAGTGGACCTTGAATCACGACTTGAAACCAAGTTATTTATATTCATACAAGGTTGTGCATAAATGCATGAAAAAAGGGAATTTCATCATAGTTAACTTATCTTGAAGGTTTGTGTGTAAGTTTTCTATAAACATCTTCTCTAGATCTGAATTGAGAATTTTGACATCAACTTGAGCATACAATGACTGATAACGTGAAATGAAATCAGTGACTTTTTCATCGACATTTTGTCTACAGTACATTAGGTCAGCCATTTTCTTTTTAGGAGTCATATGAAATTTGAAGTGACTTATGAAGGCATCCACATGTTCATTAAATGACTGAATGGAATGATTAGGAAGGTTTGAAAACCACTCTAATGTAGTGTCTTTCAAGGTCCTTGGAAAATTTTTGGCTAGGAGTTTATCATCAAGGAAAAAATCACTGCATAAGGTTGTATAAGCATTGACATGGTTAATAGGGTCTCCTTTACCTCCGTATTTCTCAAACCTAGGCAATTCTATCCTTTGTGGCATCGGGGTTCTTAATATTTTTAAAGATAAGGGGCTACTACGAACATGATATGTGGTTGGAGTGTTTTGACCTTGGCTAATGGTGGAAATTTTTTGTTACATGGATGAAACAGTATTAAGTAGTTGTGTAATGATGGGGTCGGGGTAAGTGGTATGAGGTGGAAGGGAAAATGGATATGGAGTGTATGTAATGTGAGGGGAAGTGAAACAAATGCTAAGAGGGGTGAAGGTGGTAGAGGGGATTTGCGATCCCACAATAGAACTAGAAATTCTAGTTGGAATTGCAAAAGAAGGAGCCACTAACATGTTGCATTGTTTTTGTAACCTGAGGAGTGGTATAAGTTGGTATAGATTCTATGGTTGAAGGGGGAGGAATGTGAGGTCCTCCTTGGCTGATAGGAATGTTTACAGATTGGGAAGTGGAAGAGTCATGTTTATTTTTAATCTCAACAATTCTTTTCATAACTTGTAATACATCACCACTTTCAATCAAATGATGAAGGTTTTCTATGGCTGGTATGGCAGTAGTGGAAATGTTTTCAAGGGACAAGTCTTGTGGTAAGTGTGCAAAATCCTCATGAATATTAATGACCTTTTCTTGTGGGACATAGTTTTTTTGTGTGTCAACAATTATTGGATGGAAAGGTGAAGGCAGAGAAGTGGTATTTTCTATGCCTAATGCACCATTGTCCATGTACAAGGAGTACGAGTTCTGGAGATCCCAAGGTCCACAACAAAAGTGCTATTGCAGGAATCCATGAGTCTAGAACCTCACCTCAGTAAAGTATTATCAATGGGGCACCAAACACTCATACAAGTACCACAAAAGATGGGGTGAATGAAAATGCAAGGTAATTTAGGAGTGCAAAATGAAAATAACATAAATTATGTTAACTGTAACAGAGAAGTAACTACAGAAAAAAGAGATGCAAAAAAATGCCAGAAAATGTTGTTTAAAAAGTGCAGGTGGACTGATTCAACCATGGTGGAAAATGAGTCCTAGTATGAGAATTTTTTTTTTCAAAAAAATAAAAAATGATTTTAATTATTTTCAGATGCCAATGAAGGATGTAGATGCAAATATTCAAAATTTTCAATGATATGTAATGCAAAAATGAAATCCTAGTTAAGAAACCATAGAATGCAAAAAAAACAATATCCTAATTGAATGTTGATGCAAATGAAGTCTAGGATGCAAGATGCAATTGAAATCAGAAATGTAAAGTGTTCAATATGAGTTCACCAAAATGAACCGTAAATTTTGACACCACAAGACTCTCTAACTCTTCTAGGGTTTTTCACCTAAAAGGAGAGAGGTAGGCCAAAAATGCTAGCTAGGTTCACTCAAATTATGCAATTTATGATGTAATTTAGACTAAATGGAATGATCTAAGTGCATTTATATGAACTAATTGACTGATTATGTATGCAAAACCTAAGAATTATGTAATGTTGGAAAACACAATGTGATATGCAAATAATGAACTATGAATGAACAAATGCAAAATAGTAAAGAAAAGGGTTGAAATAGAGTGCACCTGGGAAAAGATTGGAGAATATGTAATCTTCTAAATGCTATCTAAAATCACAGAAAATCACCAATAGGACTCTTTCACCATTGATGGCAAATCAGTCCTACTTCGATGAAAATTGTAGAATAGGTTTCGAAAGTGTCGAGATCTAGATTTGACAAAACTTAGATTTCTAGCCTTAAGGTGGGACTCATTTTCCATTGATGTTGAATCAATCCTCTCCCAAAATTTTAAGAAATCAAAGGACAATTTTGTAGCACCAAATCAGAGGTTCTCTACTTGTCGGGTTGTCGAAGTCAAATCTACAGAAAACAAACAAAATACCTTCTCCAAGCTTGAAATAGGATGTAGTTGACTTGAAACACTTTGTTGACTTCTTGTCCACTTTTCAACACCTAAATGCTTGTCAAATTTGCATACACAAGTCTACAAACACACATGCAAGAGGGGGAAAATGGTTAAGGGTTAGGTTATAGGGATTTGCTTTGGTCAAATCCCACTTTGGTAATCAAACCCTTAATGAAATAATGAAATGAAGTAGAATGATAAAAAAATGACACGCAAATGCTATCAACTTACCAAACCCTTGTTGAAGAAAATCTGAAGATATGTCAATGAATGCTCCAAAATGCTTGATTAATGCTTGATTAAGTGATGCAAAGTGTTTGAATGCTTGAGTGAATGAGTGAATAAGTGAACTTGATGAATTGGGGGCTTAGAATGGATGCAAAAACACTTATTTATACATTCTTGTGCCTTGGTAACCCATTGATACCTCACCATAGGCCAACATCAAGTAATTTTGAATAAAATCCCGAAAGAAATTTTGAAATATCTTGAATTTGGAGCCAAGAGGAACTCATTCACCACCCATGGTGAATGGGTCTCACCTTGGACTTGAAAGTGGGTGTCGGGAATTATCTTGCGTTTAATATTGTTTGTCGAGTTTACATTCAAAAATACACTTAATTAATCCTTATAAGGGCATAAAGGGGTGAAATAAAGCATAAGAAATGTGTAAATGGTGATAACAAGCCTAGAAAAGCATGAAATCTTGTTACAGGACATTACAACACTTCAAAGTAGGACTTGATTAGTGATTAAAAGGTGATTTTTAGGTGAATTGTAATGAATAGAGTCTAGAAGAATGTAGAAATGTCTTACAACACTTCACAACACCTTGACAAGATGTCATTATTTGCATTTTAAGGACTTTAATGTGCATATTCAAGCCATCTTACATCAATAAATCAAAGAAAAATAGACCAAACATCATGAAGAAAGGCCTAAAAGACCATGAAAATGACAAGGGTCCATTTTTCTATGGCACAAGTCATAAATGAAAGGGTACTAAAATGGGTCTAAATTAAGTGTAAAAATTTACCATCTCCAATAAGGGAGTACAATTTTCTATACTACAAGTTGACTATGGGAGGCTTGTAGAATTGGCATGACTTTTCCATCTGCCACCTTTTTATGAGTTCACACCTTCTAGACCTAGTGTGTGTTTCTCATTTTTCCTTTGGGGGTTCACCTAGTGTACACCAAACTACACTAGCCCTTGTGAGCATATTTCATGGGCACCAAGCATAATACAACTTGCTCATTAGTTGAGAGAAGTGTTTCACAAGTGATTTTATATCCTTGTGAACATATTTTATTTTACAACTTTCTTTAACATTGCATGCTTGTGTATCTTGTCTTGCTCCATGTATCTTACACATCTTGTGTGTCCCTTTGTCCTTTTTTTTGAAATTGTATACCCTTGCAATTTGACACTATTTTTGGGTCCCTTAATTAATTGACTTAATTAAGGTCCTAATTTACCAAATTATGCATTCCAAAGCCTTACGTATCCCATTTTATGAAAGGGAAACCTATATTCAATTAATGCAATTAATTTTTTAATCACCCCAAAATGAATGTGTCCTAGACTTTTGGGCCAAGACCCATTTTCCAAAGGATGAATGGGTCTTCCTTAAGTCCTAGGTTCTAAACTTTAATATATTTTTTATGGTATTTTAATGATTCAAATTTCATATGCAATTTTCAACTTTTGAAATCTATTTTTTGGGAAAGATAAATACCTAATACATAGTATTTTTATCAATTCAAATCTAAGGCATTCTGACACACTTTTTGGAGACTTCCTAAGAGAAAATATTATTGTCATGAACATTCAAGATCCTATCATCATGTTCAATATTATGTGTGTTCATGTCATCTTGTGAAGGCTAATATGCATTATTGATCCTAAAGCATCCAAGAATTCAAGTATCTAACAAATCAAGCAAAGTAAGATCTGATTCCTTACAGTGATTTGTTTGACTTCAGTCCTCTAAGGGAAGCCATTAGAGGTTTGGGGAGCTATAGAAAACAAGTTTTCATTGATGATACCTTCCATTTATCAAATGTCATTATCATTCTATGAAGGTTTAATTACCAAACATGGGGTTTGACGAAGAAAAAATCCCATTCAAAACAAACTATTTTTCCTCTCTTTGTATGTGTAGATTATAGGCTGAAGAAGGACTGAAAGGATCTCAAAGAGAAATTTTGCAACATTGCATAAGTTGTCACCTTTGTTTTCAAGCCACAAAAACTTAGATTTAGAATATATTTTTGACTTTTTGACAGTGAGACCTGGGGCAAACAAAATCTTAGATCTTGCACCAAAGGACCCAAAAAGTTGGCCCGAACACCTTTACAAATACCCATTTACCCAAGGGTGAAAGAATCCTTGTAGGAACCTATAAATAAATTTATTTGAGCATATTTTTTGTTCTCTACACTCCCTAGATCCACTAGTAAAATATTATTTCCAACTATCAGTCTTCGAGATCTTGCATTTTTAATATTAGGGCATATAGATCATTATGTCAATAATTTAAAAATATTTCTAATTCATTCCAATTCCCTCTTATCATATAGATCTAGATCTAGCTGGCTCACCTTTAAGGTTGATAGTAAAAAAATTCACCTTGTTGATCTATATCCCAATGAAATTTATAAAAATGTGGAAATGGCACTAGGTTATGGACACTAATCTTAGAGTCACCACATTTTTATGTTACATGAATATTCATGTAGAATTTTTTCTATGTACAAATACCTATCTCAATTTTTGTTAATTGAAATTTATATTCTTATAGTGGTGATGAATGCATTGTTGTAAAATGCTTTAGGTTTAATTGGTGAAAGGGTGCTAGGAGTGATATCATACATTCTACATTTTATGGCACCAAATTAAAAGTATCAATAAATATTAATGAGTGTATTAATACTATTGGAGGTAAAGTTTTAACAACCAATTATCTCAATCCTATCAAGCTGCATTAGAACAACAAAGTCTCTTAGGATCTATAAGACCAAAAATGTGTGAGACTTTGGCATGATAGTTCTCTCAAATTATAACATATAGGAATGTATCATATAGATATACTAGTGAACATAGATTCCACTTAAAATATCTATCTTATTTTTATCAACTCAAATATCTTTTACTATAGTGGTGACAAATACGTTGTTACAAAATTATTTAATATTTTTAGTGAAAGGTTTATAGGAGTGATATTTTAAACTATACACCTCTTAAAACCAAAGTGATAGTAAAGTAGGTAGCTTACTAGTAATGAAAGCATGTTTTTAATTTCTAATCATATAATCCTTCTAGGATTCATTAGATAGACAAAGTATCATAAGAGATCTTAGACCAAAAATGTGTCAAATGCATGAATATTGTCCCAAACCATGGCACCTAGGAATACCTTGTGAAAAATAATAAGTGGATGTCAACTCTACCTATAAAAGCAATCTTAATTTTTATAAACTTATATTCATTTAATCATGTTGATAATGAATGTAATGTTACCAAATGCTTCAATTTCATTATTGAAAATGTGTTATGAGTAATAATTTTTATTCTGCACCTCAAGATATCTAGGTGGGTGGATTATTAATATATTGGAAGTTTATTTAGATTCCAAATAATTTAAATCCTTTTGGGATACATTGGACTAGAAAAGTCTCTTAAGACACCTAAGGAAGAAAATGTATCAAACTTTGTCATAAATATTCTCTCAAATAATGGCACCTAGAAATGTCTTGTTTGAACCACTAGGTAGACATTAGGTCCAACTATATTTATTCTTATATTTTTTTATCAACTATAATTCATTTCTATATAATGGAAAAAATAAATATTATATAACATTATTTAGTTTCATTTAGTGAAAGGTGGTTAGGAGTGATACTTTGCACTATAAACCTTGTAAAACCAAACCAACAACTTTAGGTGTGTTATTGGTACTAAAAGCACACTTTTACTCTATAATTACCTTGATTACTTAAGATCTATAACACCATTTTTTTTTTCAAAAATTAGTATGATTATTCTCTTAAATTATGGCATCTAGAAATTTCTCATTTATACATGTACATGTGGATGTTAAGTCCGAATACAAATACTTGTAATATTTTTATCAAATAAAATTATCTTTTCCATTCTATTGATGAATGTAATGTTTCCAATTGATTTAATTTTATTCAATGAAAGGGTGTTATAAGTGATATTTATGCATTCCACTCCTCATGTAACCAAACCAAAAAATGAAAAAAAATTTTGGTGGGTGGATTACTACCATGGAAGCTATATTTGTCTACCCAATGACCTTGATCTTTTCAAGCTACATTTGATTGAAAAATTCACGTAAGATCCCTAAGACCAAAAAGACCCAAAGTGATATTTTAGAATTTTGGACTCACATAGGCTCCCTTATTCAATCTTTAAACTCACCAAATGTAAGGGATTATACTAACTATAAATACAAACTAATTATTTAGACACATTATAGTCTCTTCTACATATTTTCTAGCACTCTTGGAGCTTTATATAAATGTGCAAAAAATTTAACACATGGATGTTACAGGATCTTATGAAGTAAATGTGAGAGAGAGAGATATTAATATTTAAAGATAGAAAATAATTAAATAAAGGGAAAGAGAGTTAGATAAATCTATAGAGGGAGATGAATCCTTAAATATGTAGGCGCTAGCAAAGATTCTTATTTTAGTGACTATCAATAATGGAAATAATCTTCAGTTTGAAGTGAGAATTGAAAATATTTGAATTTTTTATGACCATTCCCAATAATAAGTAAATCTTAGGCCTTATAATTCAAACCATTCAAAAAATTAAAACTATTTAATCCATGAATACATACAAATTATTTATTTATATTGATCTCAATAAGGCAATGAAGGTATACACAATGTCATAAAATATCATATAGGCATGCAATGAATGTTTAAACAAAGCAATATAGGTATACAATAATTTGCATCAATAAAATATAAATTTGTGTGTGCAAAACCATATAAGAATACAATGATATATATTTGCACAATAAAAATCTATCACTAGATGCCATGAAGACACACAATAAGATATCCAAACATAAAAACTATGGAGTGTTATTAAAAAAAAAATGACTCTTTCTCTACTAGGAAGGTGAAGAACCAATTTCATAATTTACAATTCTCTTCTATTGATTAGACTTCCTAGGCTCATGAATTCTTTTTGGCTCCACCTATTAGTACCATTGAATAATATATACATTAATATAAAATAATGACACGTAAAATGACACAAGTAAATAATTAATTAACCTAAACCAATGATCTTCCTTAATCATCCCATGCTTCTCTTCATCCATGTAAGGGGTAGGTTCATGGAGTAGAGTTGTCACCTCCGCTTGTGGCAAGCATGACAAATAAAATAAGACTAAATACATATATCATTTATTTACACTAAATAATACCATATAATATAAGAAATCCATTACAAAATTTACTTTACTAGTTTATACCTATATGAGAGATATAAAATACATTTTTTCTTAAGAAACCCCCCTCCATTGATCCATGAATATTAGGAGGATTTTGTGCTGAAATCATCATTTAAAATAGGAATAATATTATTTTAGTGTAATACTTATTAATTTGGAAATATTTAGATCCTATGTATGATATTGTACATGTTATTTAATAAATAATTTAGATAGGATAAGATAATTAGTACAATCCATGTGATTCCTTTGTTTTCCTAATCCTCATATATTAAATACTAGGATAATGTTTTAATAGTTTCTATATTTAAGAGTTTTGAGAGGGTAATCAACTTTACATGTAGGTTACTTAGAAACTAAGTATTCTCTTCTCTTGATTCTTCAAATGGTCTAGAGATTTAGAATGGCTTAATAGAAGTCTTATATAACCTCTACATATGCATGTGTGTTTTTATCTATTATGATTAAGAGTATTTTTTTTATGACTCTAACATATTTTTAGCTCTAAATTATTATATTCGAGAGAATAAAAAAAGTTATAAAAGAACTTTGATTCATTAGATTTAGATATCAATTAACATAGTAGAAAATGAGTGTTTGAATCCTAGATATAGAAAATTACTCATAAATGGGGCATTTTAGGTTAAATTGATCTCAACATTGTGTCAAGATGACCTATAAACCCCAATTTACATACAAAACATGCCTACCTTCAATGTTGAGAAAATTCAATTGGAAAAATATCGAAATTGTATGACCTTACTAACACATAGTCTAAAGTAATTATTTCAAAATGATCCATCCTACCATTGTTGTAACAATACTCAAATAGTACCACTGCCTAGTAATTAAGGCACCATTCCATAGCACTACTTGTGGACTTTAAAAAACAAATCTTAGACTACTAACAATATTCTTGACCATGCTTATTGATTGCTAGCAATCACGTAAAAGTGTTTCCCCTATGACCACTCATAGGTCCAACCTTTAAACAATTAGCCAACAACATAAACCTCTTGTTTTCTGCATTAAACATATAGCCTTTTCCTCTCCACAAGTCAAAGACAAAATAATTTGAAAGGTTTCAATCTCACATGCTGGCGACTCCGAAGTTATTTGTCATATAATCCCACAATCCCCACCAAACCCTAAAAGACATTGCACTCCGCACACATATTGAGTGGAAACAAATAACGTATCGTCTTCCAGTCAATAAAATGCCATAATCATTTATACCTGGCTTGACAAAATATTAAATACAAATTGTACGTCCACATCAAACTCAATCTTTATAGTGGAAAGGCCGAGACATGATTTTCACATTTCTTGTTCTTACATCACTCATGACGTGTCCTATTTTGCGTGTTGATTATGGGGACACGTATCCTTTTCACAAACCAACTAGCCCACAGAATCTCCATTACTCATAAAACCATAGATCTGTTTATAGATAGATTAAGCCCACCTGTTCATTCATACTCAAAATCCAGAAGAGCAGCATCAAGGAACATCAAATCTAGATGTGCAGCACCAAAGAAGTTCCATACAGAGACCACATTATGAGTACAACAGACGTGGAGTTTCAAGAAATAAGAGGATTCATCCAATTGGGCTTCCAGTTTAATAAAGATCAGCTGAGCCCACGATTACTAAATGTTGTTCCTGGACTGAAGCATCTGATTATCACTACCCATGAAAGCTTGCCATCACCAAATGAGGAAAAAGGAGAAGATATGAAAGAACGCCTCAAACTGTGGGCTCGTTCTGTGGCTTCTACTGTCAATAGATTTTGAGATGTTTTGTAGATTTGAATGGACAATATGTTCTCAATTTTGAATACTGTGAATAAGAACTTTTCTGCCTTTGCCTTTATCATATGGGTTTATTGGATGAATGATCAGCTCTGAGATTTGTTGTTTATTCTTCTGGATAAATAGTTTTGGTAGTCCTTGTGAATCTGGGCATTCATAGATTTGATCTCTTCATCAAGCAGTTTTTATGAAGATTTTCTCAGCACAATATAGTATTTAAGGCGTTATTGTTTTGACTTACGTTGGATCTCAAGTTGAATTCTCTTATGGTTTTCTTTTGCTGCGGTGAAGTTTTTTTGGGGACTTTCCCATTGTTCTTGTCAGATCTTAGGAATGGTTTCAGTATGCTTGTCAATTTTTCTGTTACTTCACAGTCTTATAGTTGATAAGCAGAACAATTTTATAGGTGGTAAGTACAATGACAAGTTCTTAGATTGACATTGGTAAAAAGATCAATAACCTTCTTGAAAAAAATGCTCATTAAGAGTAAATAAATGATAATAACAAGAAAAGTGACCTTATCTTCTTTTATAATCATTCTTCATCTTACCTCAATTCATAGGATCCATTAAATCCAATAAAGTTATACTTTTTTCGCAGTCGGATATACCTCTTCTTGGAAATGCTTCGATGATAAGGAGGTATTTTTCCACAACAGTGTCAAATTATGATCTGCTATCGATTCAACCATGTAGTTTCGAGTCAAACTCATTGACCCATGTTTCATGAGTAGTGGTTCAACAAGAACTCCATCTCTCATGAATGAATGGTCCATTTAGTCATTGCATCTAGGTGATGCTCATAGAGGTGAAGCACCGTCCGTCGAGGTCACCGTTTCAGCGGAGCATCTAGATGCAATCAGTGCTAAGTGGACCATTCGATATCATGTCACCCATCCCGCATCTCACCGCACGCACGCTGCTTCCTCTCGCGGAGCATCACCTAGATGCAATGAGAGTGCTAAGTGGACCATTCGATATCATGAGAGATGGGTTCTTGTTGAACCACTACTCATGAAACATGGGTCAATGAGTTTGACTCAAAACTACACGCTGAATCCTCGATATAATATCATAATGCTTCCGATAAAAAACTTTATTCATTACTCCAAGCATGGTATATTATTATTCTGTACTGTAAGAAATACCACTACGAAATTTAATATTATTGAACTAAGGAGCTTTCGAAATGGTGCCATAATTATGTATCATTTTTTATATCAGTTCACATTGTTATATCAACCTGCCTTTGGATCTAATATCTGTCGTGGCCATTCAAATCTAATAAGACGGTGTTTTACAAATGTAGTGTTTGTGGCTCTTTGTTTTGATTATGGTAAACTGGGGAAGGGTCCGGATCTGTTACAGAACAGTCATAAAGATAAAGGGAAAACAAAATTCATTAAAGGTGAGACAAAGCAAAAACTACGAAGACATCAATAGGATCAACAAAGCTTTTGACCCGGATTTTGTGTCTCTTTGTTGTAATATAAAAGTTATTTATAATTTTTTGATTCAATTTAATTCATTTTATTGTTTTATCCTATTCATAGTTATGGTATAAAAGATAATATACCTTCTAGCTTATGATTTGATTATTTAATAATTAAATTTAAGTTAATTATATGTTGAGACAAAATACAGAAAAATGATAAACAAAATGATAAGTGATCTTTAGATCTTTTAATATAATTGTCAATTTTATTATTTAATTTACTAATACAATATGATTAATGTAGTAGCATTTAAATATAATGGTTAATTAGTGATTCACATCTTATGGCATTTAATAGACAATTCCAATTCATCTAGTTGGGTTGGTATCTACTTGTCAGAAATTAGGATCCTTAGATACTAATTATTATAAAAAATATACAAAATAAATAAAATGAGAAACATACAAGCATAGATTTTACACATTACACAAGATATACTTGGAGAAAAATATTTTGGGTAAAAACTCCATAAATAATCATTTTATTAAAACAATTACAAAATATAGTGTATTAAAAAAAACTAAAGTTGAGGACACTTCTCCTTACTTCCACATGACCAATAATACCTTTTGAGCATAGCGATATGATTCACTATAAAACTTCAAACTCACCCACTCTCAAATGAGAGAGAACATCATTAAATATAAGAAAAATGACATAGAAATACCCGAAATGGTATTAGTCACACCTACTCAATAACCACCATTCATAAATATTTAATAATCTAATAGTATTAGAATTTAAATATTTCAACTAATCTATCTTAATAAAATATATTATATATAAGATTTTATAACCTTATATTATAACAACATATAAATGTTATAAGAGTATAACTCCAAATAACATTAAGTTCTAACACTACTTCTAGAAGTATATATTTTGTGCCCAAGCATTCAAATTCTTTGAGCTACATTGGATAGGAAAAATCTCTTAAGAGCCCTAAAATAAATTTTAAAAGTGTCAAAATTTGGCACAACTATTGTCTAAAACTATGACTTGTATGAAAGTCTCATTTAAACCTATAGACACATGTTGGATTCACTTAGAAATAATTATCTCATTTTTTTCCTATTTTTTTGGACCAAATTGATGATGAATGCAGTTTTGTAAAATATTTCATTTTTATTCAATGTGAGGGCACCAAAATAGATGTTTTTTTATTTTTCATATTGTGTCACCAAATTAATAGTCTCAACATGTTTGAGTGAGTAGGTTACTAGTGCTAGAGGTTTCCTTTTGGTTTCCAATCATCCCAATCCTTTTATATTATATTAGACCAACAAAGTCTCTTCAGAGCACAAAAACTAAAAATAAGTGTCAAACTTTGGCATAACTATCCTCTCAAACTATGAAACTTAGGAATGTCTCATATGAACCTACAAGTTGATGTAAGGTTTTCTTACAAATACATATCTCAATTTTTTTCATCTCAAATTTATATTCCCATGGTGGTGATGAATGTAATATTACAAATGTATATTTTATTCAATGAAAGGGTGCTAGTAGTGATATTTTATTTTTCACACATCATGCCATTGAATTGATAGTACCAACACATCTAGAGTGAGTAGGTTACTACTATTGGAGGTGTATTTTAAATGTCCAAGAATCTTGACTCTTCTAGACTATGTTAGTCTAATAAAGTCTCTTAAGAGCCCTAAGACTATAAAAGACAAAAAATGACATAATTTTTCTCTCAAATTATGGCACTTATGAATGTCTGGTTTGAACCTACATATAGATGTTATGTTTATCCATAAATAATTATCTCTATTTTTGTTAGTTAAATATTATTTTTATGTGGTGGTGATGAATGCAATGTGGTAAAATGTTTCAATTTTATTTAGTGAAAGCATGTTAGGAGTGATATTTTATATTCTACATCTTGTGGCATCAAACTAAAATTGAAATAACATATTAGTGGGTGGTCTACTACTACTATAGGTGTATTTTTATTTCCCAAGAATCTCAATCATTTTGGGCTACATTGGACATGTAGTCTTTTAAGAACCCTAGGACTAGAAAACTAATTTTTTTGCACAATTATTCTCTCAAACTTTGGCATATAGGAATACCTCTTATCAACTAGAAGGTAGAGATAGGTTCACCTATAAATACCTACCTTGATTTCTATCAGCTCAAAATTTTGTGTTTATAATGGCAACTAATGTAATGTTGCAAAATGCCTTAATTCTATTTGGTAAAAGTGTGCTAGGAGTGGTATTTTTCATTCCATAAATCATCATTAAAATAGTAATGCCAAAAAATATAGGTTATTAGGTTACTAGTAATGGAGGCTCAATTTCACTGAGAAAGAAACTTAACCCTTTTAAGATTCATTAGACACACAAAGTCTCTTAACAACCCTATGAGCAAAAGAATGTGAAACATTGGGATGAATATTCTATCAAACTATGAAACCCAAAAATGTCTCATTTCAACATTCATGTAGATGTTTGTCTATGTAGATACCTATCTCAATTTTTGTTGACTCAAATTTATTTTCATATAGTGGTGATGAATGCATTTTTGTAAAATTCTTTAGTTTTATTTGGTGAAAGGGTGCTAGGAGTGATATTCTACATTCTACAGTTTGTGGCACCAAATCAAAAGTGCCAAGAAATATTAATGGGTGGATTAATACTATTGGAGGTGAATTTTTTGTATGCAAGCATCTCAATCCTATCAAGCTACATTAGAACAACAAAGTATCTTATGATCTATAAGATCAAAAATGTGTGAGACTTTGGTATGACAATTCTCTCAAATTATGGTGTATAGGAATGTCTCATATAAATATACTAGTGGACATAGTGGCACTGACAAATACATTGTTATAAAATACACTATAGTGGCATTGTCAACTCAAATATGTTTTACTATAGTGGCACTGACAAATACATTGTTATAAAATCATTTAATTTTTCTAGTGAAAGGGTTCTAGGAGTGATATTTTAAACTATACCTATAGCTTACTACTAATGAAAGCATATTTTTAATTTTTAATCATATAATCCTTCAAAGATTCATTAGATATACAAAATCTCATAAGAGCTCTTAGACCAAAAATGTGTCAAACTTTGGCATGACTAGTCTCACAAACCATGGCACCTAGGAATATCTTGTGCAAAACTATAGGTGGATGTCAAGTCTACCTATAAAAACAATCTTATGCTTTTAAAAATTATATTCATTTAATCATGTTGATGATGAATGCATTGTTACAAAATGCTTCAATTTTATTATTGGAAGTGTGTTATGAGTAATATTTTTTATTCCATGCCTTATGACATTAAATTGATAATGCTAACATATCTAGGTGGGTGGATTATTAATATATTGGAATTTTATTTTTGTGCCAAATAATTTAAATCCTTTTGGGAAACATTGGACTGGAAAAATCTCTTAAGATACCTAAGAAAAAAAACATATCAAACTTTGGCATAAATATTCTCTCAAATTATGGCACCTAAAAATTTCTTGTTTGAACCACTAGGTAGACATTAGGTCCAACTATGTTTATTTTTATCTTTATTTTTATCAACTACAATTCATTTATGTATAATGGAATTTTTTTTTATTAAATTATTTAGTTTCATTTAGTGAAAGGTCGTTAGGAATGACTTTTTGCACTATATACCTTGTAGCACCAAGCCAACAATTTTATGTGTGTTATTGGTACTAGATACACATATTTTCAATAAACAATTACCTTGATCCCTTAAGATCCATAACACCAAATTTTTTCCAAAAATTGGTATGATTATTCTCTTAAATTGTGACATTTAAGAATTTCTCATTTATACATGGGTAAAAGCACAAATCAGGTCACACTTTATAAAGGAACTTGACCAACACTGATCCAATTTTAAAATTGAATCACTAAAAGGTGGCATATATGTTTTGAATTTTGAAATGATGTAGACTAGTAAAATATTTATTTTTTAGTATATTTTATGTTTGTATTTTAAAAAATTGAAAAATTATTTTAACTAGTTTTAATAAATTAAAACTATAATTTAGTTCTTGCGATAAAATGTTGAAAAATGAAGTTGCAGGGACCGTCAAAACTTTTATAGTAAATTTTATTTTTTTTCTTTCAAATTTTTGTGTGTGTATTATAACTTGAAATTTTAGTGCATGGATATATTTTTTTCCAGTTTTGATAAATATATATTTTTAAATAAATATTAAAATGTGTGTGAATTAAAAAACAACTGTTTTCATCGGACGTCAACTTTCATATTAAATATTTATCTAAAATGGAAAAAAAATATACCATCTTAAAATAGATTCTTTTATCTAGTGCATCATATTTTTTTCAATTTTTTTAATAAGTTTTAGTATTTTTCCTTGCATGTAATCAACCTAATATTTTGTCTTGATAACCTACTTTAGTAAAAATAAAAAAATAAAATAAAAAATAATTAAACTATTAAAATAAATATATTTTTGAAAACTAAACTTATGGATCTACAAAAGGGTATTTTTATATTTTAAAAAAATGTTATTTACATTAGTAGGAGTTATTGAAACTTGAAGTTTTTCAAATAATTTTATTTTTTTGGTAAATTGGACTCAAAGTGGTGCTCCATATATTTTTAGCCAACAATTTTAGTTGAAAAAGTTGTAGAAGTATCTAACTTAGCTAGAATGAATCTTACTAGATCATATGTTTGATCAAAATTGATTTTTAGTTAAGAAATACTTAAATTCAGTTGTTTGATAAGTTGGTGAAAAGTGTGACATAGTTTGTGCTTTACCCACATGTACATGTGGATGCTAAGTTTGGATACAAATACTTGTAATATTTTTATCAAATAAAATTATCTTTTCCATTCTACTAATGAATGTAATGTTTTCTAATACACAACTTTATTCAATGAAAGGGTGCTAGAAGTGATATTTATGCATTCCACTCCTCACTTCACCAAACCAAAAAATGAGAAAATATCTAGGTGGGTGGGTTACTACTATGGAAGGTGTATATTTCCACCCAATGACCTTGATCATTTCAAGCTACATTGGACAAAAAAATTCATTTAAGATCCCTAAGACCAAAAGGACCCAAAGTGATATTTTAGATTTTTGGACTCACACAGGCTCCTATATTCAATCTTTAAACTTACAAAATGTAAAGGATTTTACTATCTATAAATGAAAACTAATTGTTTAGACACATTATAGTATTTTCTACATATTTCCTAGCACTCTTGGAGCTTCACAAAGATGTGTAAAAATCCTAAAACATAGATGTTACAAGGTCTTACACAAGTAAATAAGAAAGAAAGAGATTAATATTTAAAGATAGAAAATAATTAAATAAAGGGATAGGGAGATAGATAAATCTATAGAGGGAGATTAATCCATAAATATATAGGTGCTAGAAAATAATCTTATTTTAATGACTATCAATAATGGAAATAATCTTAAGTCTGAAGTCAAAATTGAAAATATTTGAAATTTTTATGACCACTCCCAATAATAAGTAAATATTAAGCCTTATAATAAAAACCATTTAATCCATGAATACATACAAATTGTTTATTTATATTGATCTCAATAAGGCCATGAAGGTATACACAATGTCATAAAAATTTCATATAGGCATGCAATAAATGTTTAAACAAAGCAATATAGGTTCATACAATAATCTGCATCAATAAAATATAAATTTGTGTGTACAAAACCATATAAGAATACAATGATATACAATTGCACAATAAAAATCTATCCCTATATGCCATGAAGACATACAATAAGATATCCAAACATAACAACTATGGAGTGTTATTAAACAAAACATGACTCTTTCTCTACTAGGAAGGTGAAGAACCAATTTCATAATTTACAACTCTCTTCTATTGATTAGACTTCCTAGGCTCATTTTTTTTGTGTGGCTCCACCTATTAATACCATTGAATAATATATACAATAATACAAAAAATATGACATGTAAAATGGCACAAGTAAATAATTAGTTAACCTAAACCAATGATCTTCCTTAATCATCCCATGGTTCTCTTCATCCATGTAAGGGGTAGGTTCATGAAGTAGAGTTGTCACCTCCTCTTGTAGCAAGCATGGAGAATAAAATAAGACTAAATACATCTTATCAGTGAAACTTTCTTTTTCCACTTGCATTGCTTTTAAGCTTTAAATCATTTAATTCAAATATTTAGAACACAAAATAATTTGTCTAAATCAGATAATATGTTTTAAACTTTAAGTTGATGGAAACTTTAATTTTCCACTTGCATTGCTTTAAGTTTTAAATCTTAATTCAAATATTTTAAAAATCCGATAAATCAATTAAATCTTAATTCAAATATTTTAAAAT